>JAQQZY010000008.1:15886574-15917809 GCA_030068375.1 Ostorhinchus rueppellii
GAACCGGAGTCTGACCCAGAGGGAGAAACTTCGGCAGAAATTCCTTCTAATCGACTGCAGCAGGACGTTTCCGAGTGATAAGATACAGACACTGTGCTCTTTCAATTATAAAAAGTTTACTTTGTGTGTTGTTACACTCTTACTTAGACGTTAGCTCCTGCTGACAGCTTTGTCGTTGCATTCTCATCATTACTTTGAGCTCTTCTGGTGAATGAGCAATTTATAAACAGTAAAGTAACGTTATACTTATCTCTCCTCCTTATATTCTTGAACCCGACTGCTAAAAAAACAAACACACAAAACAGAAAAAAATGACGCAGCTTTTAAAATTTTGTGGGTGTGGTAAACCTTTTTCAGAGGCGGTGCCACTAACCTGAGGGGGGCGGGTCGAGTGCACTTCTGTGATTTGCTGCTGTCACCAAGTCACAGAACCGCAATCTGCCCGTTTGAAGCTCATATCTTAGAGATAAGGAGAAAACTAAAGAGGGAGAAAACAGATTTTTTTTCATACTAGGAGGAGTTGTAGACAGCCCGGTGATGCTTATTATTGATAGGAAACTGCTCAAAAGTCAATTTTTCATAATATGACCCCTTTAAATAGTAGTCTGAATATTTTTGTAATGTCAAGAATAGTATTTTAATGTTGCTTATATACCCATCTATATGTAAGATGTGTTGGTTGTGTAATATAGACAGTTGTGCTCCAGTTCTTGCAGTTCATAACTGGATAAAGATAGTAAATTGACCCTGAATAAATTGCTCTCTGTTGTTGCAGATATTGTTTTGGAAATGATTTTCACTATGAAGACATTTCGTATACAAAGTCAAGGTAATGTCAATAATATTACCCTTTTCCTGCTCCAAACAATCATTCTTGCATCAGCTTTTATAAATACACATCAGTTGACCTCTAACAGGAGTGGTTTATGTGTAAGGCCCTATATGCCACAGAGATATATATCGGATCTGGCATATAAAGCTTTTCTCACAAAACTTGCGGCAGTTTATCAGCTATGTGTCGGCCTTTTGCTATTCAGCAATTCGTGAACCAGAAGGGTCCTGTAGAATAAATAGAAATGCATTTTGGGTTTTTGCAGCAGAATAGGAAAACTTTAAGCCTTTTTAAACCACACTTGGTACAATCTATCAGTTTTGTTTTTGATTTGAGCCTTTTCCTACTTTTTTCCTTCATTTGTTATTCATCATGCTGTTTGCCATCATTTTGCTGCTGGAGCAGAAATAGAAAACTTCAACAATTTTCCAGTAAAGGACTCACTTAAATGATTTGTGAATTACTTGAGGATACACTCAACTCCTCTGCTGTCAATGTGTAGACTCAGTGAAATGAATATAATTAACGTGTACCACCTGTAGAGTATGTTTGGGCCGGGGGGACATGTTGCACACCGATGACTCTTGTTTTCATTTCATGGGAGGTTTACTGTCACTTACTGTTTCTGTGTATAGACCAGAGTTCATATCTCCTTAGATGCCACTAAATAGTACACTCGGAACCTTTAAATGATCCCTGATTCTCATGATGTCAAGAGGTAAAAGAAACTCCTAGTGTCTCCTCTTTGGACTATAGTGTGCAGTCTCAGCAGAGTATCACAGTTGCTGTGATCAAGGTCAGCTCTCATCCTCCAGACCTGATTTTCCTTGTCAGTATTCCAAGCACTTCAGAAGATGTTGGCAACAGTTTTCACTTGGCAGATACCTCCCCGACCCGACAGGGCACATGGATGTGATGCACTCTGAATAGTCGATTCTTTCAACCTGTGGTCAGCATTCCACATGCATCCCTTGGAGCTAAACGCTCTTCCTCTAGTTTCCTTTTAAGCCTTCTGACAGGAAGGATGCGATATTGCACCTGGCCCCTTTGGCTCATGGCTCTCTCCCTTCCAACGCCTCTGTCTCATTTTGGAGCAGTTTCAGCTCTACATTAATTGTTCATTCCTTCTTTCTTTCTTATTCCACTCTGACAGTTCCTCCTTGTAGAACTCCCGCAGTCATGCTTTGAGAAAAGGGGACAAGTCGTTATTCTAACCGTTAAGCAGATGAGTTCATAAGCAGGAACAGCTCTGCACCCTGGGATAAAGCTACAGTTGGACCCACCACGAATCTGTTTTGATCTGAGCAATGTTTCAACACAGCAGACCTTTCTGATGCCAGAATGATGAAGATAACGTCCTACTGCTCGGCCTCAATAAGTCTGGGTTGTTTAATGAAGCCCAATCAGTAGAAGTAACCTGGCAAAAGATCTCAATCAAACTTGTTATTTAATGACTCCCAGTGGGACTTCAGGTCCTGGCCTGATGCACTTTCTAGTCTAGGCTATATCTGGCTTGTCTGATAAGCATTTTGGACCTACATGGGAACTGGCACAAATTCTGAAAAATGAGAATGCAGTCAGAAATGCAAATAAACTTAGCAGATTGCAGATCATCTATTAAAAGTTTTGAGTAAGGATGCGGGTTTTGTTTGTTTCAGTTCTTCATCAAATAGTGTGAATCAAACTGTAACAATAACACCACAGAAGGAAAGGGTGTTTTGTCTGTGTTTTGCTTGGGATTGATTGTTTGGTAATGCAGGCAGCCTCCATTTCAAAGCTAATGGTAGCTATTCACAGCATTTACTTTGTAGGAATAATCTTGCCATTTGGCGACTATTTCACTCGGCATTCTTCCCTTTTCTGGTATTTGCATGCAAAAGTCACCATCACTATGTGAAACAACAATAATAACCTCTGAGCTAGCAACTACCTTCTGAAAATGGAAAGTGTTGACAAAGACCTGCATCTTTTTATGCACCATTTTCTATCGAATGCATTTAGTCATTATAATATTATGGCCCGCTTCCCTACATGAAAACACTCTACCAAAATAAGCCTCTCCCTTGGTACAAATTTTCAAGAGCTTTGTCGCTGCATCCTGCACTTAGCACTACTTAAGACAAAAAGTGATTTGTTCAATAAAATACAGATTAGCCAGATAGCTTTTCACTATTTCAGGATAATACTGTTTTCAGCCAGTCCTGTCATTAGTGGTGGCGCAAGGCTAATGAAGTGTGGTTATGCAAGACTGAGTAGTAGCTAATGTTGCATCCTGTTGTCACTGTAGAGCAGCAGAGGAGAGGCAAGTTTATGGATTTTTTTTTTTTTTTTACAACAATTTCTACCTGATTCCTCAAAATGGAATAACATCGTTGTCATGAATATGGGCAACTGAGACACTGAGGGAAAGTCCTCATGTTTCAAGTTACGTTACATGTTGCACTAAAACTGTAAAGTTGATACTGTGCCCTATATAGAGACAATGAATTCCTTGTATGTGTTGACTTGGGGAAAAAAAGAGGATTCTCATTCTGATATTCCAACTTTAATTCACAGCGCTTGTAGATGTGAAATATATTAACAATGCTAATCTTTTAGGATGTATATAAAGCCTCAGTCACAAAGCTAGGTTTGTATGAATTTCCCTGTTCGTATGAGCTGTGGCATTCGCAGACTTTCGTGGAGGGAGCAGTAGTTTCTTATCAGTGTCTTATGAAGCCCATAAGGCTGCTGTTCAAAACACAAGAGCATCTTGAGGCCGGTGTGAGAAAATGACATGATTTTGTGTCGTACGAATACCATATACAGTTGTCATGGTCTTCTTAAGAATGCCTTGAGACCTTCTTACGTTGGACCTATGGAAACTCACGGTGTTCTCAAATCATTGGTAGGAAGATCTTACACTGTTTCTGAACATTTAGATTAGTATAAGAACAGTGGCCAAGTACTAAAAGTCCCATGTCATGATCATTTCATTTAAGATGATAATAATGTCCACAAGACTGAAACTTCAGTGGTTGTTTTGGCTGTTTCAGTCCAACAGCAACATACAAAAAAAGTAGCTTAATGCTAATGATGACAGTGATCAGTCATCACCAAAGTTCATGTGGACATCTGTAGTCATGTCCACTTTCACCTCTGCAAAAAAACTGAACATATTTTAATCTTCACTCATTATTTCATTCATTCATTCATTCATTCATTCATTCATTCATTCATTCATTCATTCATTCATTTTCTCAACTGCTCAGTCTGGTCGCAGAGGCACTAGAGTCTGTCCCAGCATTAGAAATGTCCACTGTAGTTTGGTGATGATATATGCTCTTTTCAGACATTAAACTATATTAACCTAGTTTTACATTAAGTGTTTTAGAAGGATGCATGTTTGATGTGTTTGGGATCATGCGCTGTCCATAGTGCTGAAATCACATATTACCATGGAAAAACGGACCTGGACTGTTAGAAATTATGAGTCATAATAAGACATCAAAAGACAAGATTTGAAATAGAAGGTATAAGAATAAAACAAAAATACACAAAAATAATCGAGAGAAGTGAACATTTAAAACACTAACCGTTTGACACGCACATCCATCACTCTGATCCTCGTCCCTGTACACTGTGCATTATCTCTGCAGGTTTGGTGTTGTTTCAAGCTTATTTTTCTTTTAATTAAATACTTTCGCTTGTGCACTGTGCGTTTGAGTCCTGTCATTTACTCTGTTTTGATCATTTGTATTTGAGCCCCTCAAAGAATGCCACAAATGATGCATGGACTGCCTATAGAAACACCTTATGTCCACCTTAAGAAAGCTGTGCGAATCTCTGTACGTCGAATGCCGTAAGGGACCCCTAATAACACTGTAATGTGTTCTTGGGATTTACTTGCGGCCACCTCAGGAACATGGGGGTTCTGGAAAGGCCTCATGATCCACAAACATTTTGCGTTGTTCTGACATTGTTTGTAAAGCAATGTAACTGTTTTTGATGCCCTGTTATTCGTTCATGTGCCGTGTGAAAGAAGGTTTCGTACTGCATTTGTAGAAAATCTTGGACAAGATTGCTCACCTGGCTATGAACTTTAAAACAGTCCACAAAAACTCCATTCTTATACAGCCACCTTCAGAAGGTTATATGAAATGGTCCATAAATCATTTGCACGGCATTCGTAGCTGTTCATAATGGCATTTGTGACTGAGGCTTTAGTACCTGGTCACCCACTCTGTTTTTGATGCCCTGTTATCTAAACGGCTGTTAACAGCTTAGCAGTATCTAAAACATGCAGGTATTACACTTTCTCTTCCTTTAGTTGATATTGTATTATTTTTTAAGGATAATTTGTCCATGATTCTCCTGACATCACGGAGTGATTATAGATTCATTGCAACTTAGCCTGTCAGTGCTCAGCCTGTGTGCATGTGTGCAAGGGGATCAGTGGTGATTCTCCAGCATGGGGCTTGGCCTTGTCATGTGGTGAGTGGGTGGGGGTCGGGTGGTAGTGGGGGGTGGGCAGAGAAGGAGCGGGCAGATTAAAGCAGCTTTGTCTGCGGGTAAGTGGATTATCAGCAGGTAGAGTGCTCCCTGTGTTTCTGCAGCAATTGTGTTAGTGTACTTCCTGCTTGGCCACAGAGAGGACCATCTGCCATTTAGCTCTGATAGATGGTCCCAAGCAGACGTCAGTCTCCTCTATGCAGATACCTGCTGAATCCTGATCAGACCGTTGGCTCATACTAGTAAAGCCCATCACTTTGTCACGATAGCATCAGTGTCTTGCTGTTTAGGTTCAAACAGGCACAACCATGTACAGGCGCACACACCGACAAAGTCAAAACTGTAAAAAGGTACACAGGTTTTTGGTGTGTAATCAGTGGCATTGTTCCAATACAGACTGTATTAGGTAGATGTATAAACAAGGCTCATTACGGACTGCATTATGCCTGATGCTCATTATATCAGCGAACAGACTGTATTATTTTGACTGGCATCAAATAAACATAGCTGTGCCAGTTCCTAACAGGATTGTGTGTCTTGAAGCATAAGCTCACCCTGTGACAAAGTACAGTATGTCTACGTCTTGCAAATGAGAGAGAAGAGAGACTATGAAGAGCAAATATCAGATTTTACAAAGGATATTGGTGTCATAATTTAACCCAATAGATCAGACCGGTAGATAATCAGACAGCGGGATGTGTAGACGAGGTAGAAATAACAGCCTTTTATGTGACAAGTTTGAAGACATAAATAGAAAGAAAAAATATATCCATACGTAATGTGAGGAGAAAAAATCTTAGAAGCTGAATCCTTTGATGACAGAAAGACACCTCAGCTTGTCAAGTGACCATCATCAATTCTGAGATGTGAATAATAGTAAAAGAATGGCCAAATGGAAATGTCATTGACTTGAATCGGGTAATTTTTTTTCTAACATGTCAATATAATATGTTACAGTGGCAATCATATTTACAGTATTTACATTTGAGGATCTTAAAATACATAAACATTCAAATACATTTTACTTTTGTTAGTTGGAAATGTATGAATATAGTTCCCCTCAGGAATACAGCAGATGTTTGATATAATGTAGAATGAACATAAATATTTTGTACCCCACTGTGTTTGATGTCCTGATATTCTATTGCATGTACTGTGTGTGCAGAGGGTAAACCCCTGTTAGCTCCAATGCTAAATCTATGTGACACTGGTGTTTATTTTGATTCATTTTACTCCGTTGTCACATTGATTACCATCTCTTTTGTTCATACACACAAGTTTATTATTGGTTTCTGTTATCTCCAGTAGATGAAAGCCATTAAGACGTTTATACACTCAATAGCGTCAATGTGTGTGGTGTGTCAGTGTCTGTCAGAGCACAAAAGCATGCTTTGTTGTAATGTAAGTGCTGTTGACCTTCTTGGTGTGGCAGCCAGATAGAAACCTTGATAGCCACCAAAAGCTACCAGCCAGGAGAAAGGCCCCGTCTCGTCCAGACCGCCTTCTCCCACCTCTCCTCACTTTATCTCATCAGGCCTGTCAAGAAATAAATTATGTTAGTGAATGCAGGGAAAACAGACGCTGTGTCCTTTGTGACACACGACATTGACTGACATTCTTTTTATGCCATGTATGCTGCCATAATTTCAAACATGTGCATTTTTAGATTGATTAGAATTTGTTGCACAGCTGTGATTTGATATTTGCAGTTGTCATTTAAATATTGAACAATTTATTTGACATGATAGATATTACAATTGTATTTTCAACATTAAGCTTAACACAAGACCATGAAAAAGAATATTAACTTAACTCCTTTGCTCCTGGCAGTTTTTGCAACTCTGCAGCCTTAGTCACCCACACTGCTGAACTCTTTAACTTACAGTTATGAACTCTTTAGCTTTCTTTCCCTCTGCATTGCCAAATCCTCTTTTCTTAGCTACTCTATGAGAGTTGCTAAGACAGGAACAGTTGTTTGTTGTTGTACTCAGAAAAACAAAAAATCTTCATCCACAACGACTGGAAAATTCCGGACATTGACTTCATCTTTTTTAGTATGAGCTACCAGGTTGCTGTCAGTGTTAGTGAAAAGGATAAAAGTGTTTTGTGTGAGCAGTAAACAGTGCCATCGATCAAACTTAATAAGACAGGCAATGCAGGATCTTTTGGTGTGGTATCATAGCATGCAGATGAGACAGTGGTCCTGCATAATAAAAAATCTTGCCAGTATTCCTATAACAGCACTTAAACATGTCTGTACTTGTATGCATGATGAATTACCTATCATTTCCTGTCATCCCTATCTTATCATGCTTATCTGGTACAGTAGCAATTATCATTTTTCCTATAGTAATTGCATTAAAATTCTCTCTGTGTAGCAACTTTAATCTTGACATTGGCTGTATTTCTTTCTATACTCTATTCTGTCATCACCTGTTGTATTCTTCATGCTCCTCCAGATGAAGTAATCAGTCCTGGAGGTGAGGACTCTTATCTCACCAATCTGATACAGATATCAAGCCCATGCCTGTGTGTATCTTTGGGGAGTTGCAGTATGCCTACCTTTCAATAATAACCCTAAATCTTCACCATAGCCTTCCTCCCGCCTGTTCACTGCCTCAGGCCACTTATTTTCTATCATAACACCAGTATGGCCATCTCAGTCTTCCACCACCTGCAGTGCCTTTTACTGCCCTTCCTGTGAGCACCAGGGCACTGATGTAACTAAAATGCACACCCACTCGCCTTGCTGCCGACAGGTGGAATGGCTTTCCCTGCAGCGGAGAACACTCTAGAGAAGTGAATGGAAAAACAACGTTTCACTTTGGCGCCCCAGGATTTTGATTTCAAATCATCACAGAGAATCAGCGCTACTTTTAACGTCGGTATTTAATCTCTGAATGCTTGCTTAACCCAGTGAGTTTTCTCTGAATGGTAGCAGTCACACCCAGCCAGCATTGAAACCAAAGTGATCCAGCTGTCTGTCAAATAAAGCCCCCTCAACGTATCTTCCTCCCCTCCCTTTTCCATCCCTATTTGACCCAGTGCTGCTTTCATCTTCCTCCTCTGAGTACAAAGTGAATGCTGTGCTGCTGCTGGGACCCAGCCAACTAAGGAAGAAGTCTAGCACTCAGACATTGAGTACAAACTATAAAATCACCCCCTTCCTGCCTCAACTCTCTCCCTTCCTTCTTTTTCTCTCTGTTCAAACTCATAAATGCCCAGGCTTCCCATTTTGCAGAAAATACATTTTTCCGTAACTGCTGTGCTGTTCGTTTTCTAGCCTGCTGGATTACAGGTTATATCCGGACCCTCAGATATACACTGGCAGACCAGTGTCCCACTGACCCTCCAAAGCCTGCAATTTAGCAGGGTTATTTATGGAGCGAGGAGAACACATCCACCCACCCGTTCCTCCATGCTTTCATGATGCTGGACAGCCGCAGAGTCCCTTCACACTTATGCCTCAGCCCTCCCTTACTTGGTGAGCATGGCACTTTCTCTGTGAGTCACAATCCTATTACCCCTCTACGGCCTCGTGGTGGGGCGATAAGAGCAGCCTGGTGCACTGCAAGAGGGGTAGTGCTGAGCCTCCTTTAGCTGTGGTAGGTGGCTTAACCATCGGAACAATGCTTTACACTGTGATGCACTCATCATTTCAGTGGGAATTAGCTTTGCAAGAGGTGTGCATGCGTATTTATTAAAGATGGAATTGCCTGCAGAAAAATATACCGGAATACAACTGTCAAATCATCTGTACCAAAGGAGACAGTGAACTAGACAGATGCATAAAGATAGGGCAGGAAATGAAGCTGCATATTAATGAAACAATGCAATAATCGTGCTGAAAAAAGAGGGCTTAGATTGGAGCAAAATTACATTCTAGCTGGACATGCAGAACTGTAGCAACAGTGTGTAATATTCACAAAGAATAAAAAATGTTCCAGGATTAAACATTCACTCACATATGCATGAGCTGAATTTGTGCACTCTTAGACAAATACACAACACTTCTGCAATGTATCCATGTTTTAGTCTTACATGAACTGTATACTGTATGTGCAAACGGCAACCATTTCTGGGGATTGCTTGAATAGATGAATACAGTTGAATACATCCCCCAGTGTACCCCCCTCTGCTGTGTACATGCAGGGGCTCTGATGCTGTTAGATACAGTATATTAAAAAGCAGACAGACATTCTCACTCACCATCTGAAAGGAAATTGTCATCCAAAGTATTTTCATTGTCAAAGAACAATCTTATTTCATATTTCTGCTAGCTGCTTGGAACAACTTATTACCTCCTCATTTTGGAAATAAAGTGTGCATGCTTGCGACTCATTTTGGGTCTGTTTACTATGAGCTGTATTTAATGTTTTGCATCATATTATGTTCATACTGCATGTTCAGTTCCAAGTGTTTGTTTCATCCAATTTTAATATAAGGAAGCTTTGTTGTTCACTGACATGCTGTTTTATTGTAACGTGTAAGAGTGAGTGTGCTGACAGTGCTCTTAACCCTCTCATCAAAGCTGCAGCCCCCCCCCCCCCCCACACACACACACCAGTCAGGCCTTTATGTGAGCATCAATCCCTGTTCAGCCCTGTACACTGCACCTAATTATGCCAAGGCCAGCATGAGAAGTAGAAGGAGCCTCCGCTGTATGACTCTAACCCTGTCAGAGCAAAGAAGAGGGAATAGGAGAAAAGGGGGAAGATAATTAGGAATCTGGTCCGGTTTCCTTTTCCACTTTCACTCCTCTCCCTCTCACCCTGCTTCATCTGCATGTTTCAGAAGGTTTCTCCAATTATTGAGGCAGTACCCCCAACCGTTTCTTCATCCGCCACCAGGGGGAAAACATAGGAGGCTGTGTCAGGAGATGAGGATGGAAGGATTCAGGGAACAGTGTGAGCTTGAATTAATGGTTTAAATTAGCAGTTCATGAGGATAAAGTAAAATTGAATGTGAGAAAGATCGGCATTGTCGTTTCTGCTATATATAGTGTTAGTGGGCGAGCTTTCTGATTGATGTTCAAATGCATGGACAGAAGTAAGCCAGTATGCATGTGTGCATTTCCATCAACGGACCCCTCACATGCACCGCAATCCTTACAGATAGTAGTGTGACGTCAGCCAAGCAGGATATGGTATGAGTCAGTGGCCTTCAGGAAGCATGTACTGTATGTTAAACATTCATACAGGATTCATACTCATTGGCTGCCTTATGCCTTATCTGTCATCAGTGAGGACAGCTGCTTTAAAATGGAGCAGCGGTAAGATCCATCTTATTGAAATATTGACTTATTAGTGACATCTGAGTTTGTAACGCCACTGCTGCAATATACACGTGTTGTGGATTATTGGCTCATGTACACTTGGACACACACATACACAATGGTGCAGTAAAACCACCTTTACACCCTATCTCATTTCTCAGTTTTGCAGAATCAGCTGTAGTAGAGGTGAAAATATAATGGTGCTGAGGGGAGGATGGTGAAGGTGAAAATGACTGAAACCTGGTGGGGAGAGTGGATTGATGGTTTGGATTTACTGTCACCTTTTCACACTGATTGGAGCAGGGGTTAATAACTACTTTCTGGATGAAAAAAAAAATAGTGACTGCTAGTTGTATTTGTAGGTTAACCTGTCACTGGAATGAAGAAAGAAGTTTTGAATGGGTGACATTTGAAGGAGTATTTTAACCATGAGTGCAAAGCTATGTCATTCTGGCTTTTAAGAGCAATTCGGACACAAATACTGTGTTTATGATGACTGTGACCTCTGCACAGCTGCTATGTGAACTCATTCACTGTGACTGAACGGAGATACACAGACGTCTTACAACCTAATAGTCCAGACTGTTTAACGTATCAGCCTTGAGTGAGAAGTGCTCTTTGATAGGAAAAATAGCCATGCTTTGTTGTTTAGAGTAGAAATGACAGCACCTACAAGCATTATCTTACATTTTCACATTGGAACTTAGATGAAGGACTTTTTTTTTTTTCCCCCATGTCTGCTTTTGCTACTTTTACTCCAGATCTGGAGTCATTGTTTCTCTTTTCAGTTGCCATTAGTATCACCCTAAAATAGCAGACGGCAGCAAAACCTCTGTAGCTAATCTCCTCCTGCTTCCTTGTTGGTCAGTATTAGCCCCCGTCCTTGCTCTGCCGCTCACTTTCAGCTGAGATTAAGATGTATGAATTCACTGGGGTGGCTGCAGCTGTAGTTGTATAAAATGAACACATGTAGGCCCTGTATCAACCCATGTGTGTTACTCATCCACATATACACTATCACTTTATATATTTGTTGACCCCATAATTTTCAGTTGTCCATGATTTACCACTGGGAATTGCAACCTCCTCCCCATTCTGCTCTCCATTCATACACAGAAAGCAATAAGAGACATGTCATCGCTTCTTATGAATAAAAATGGATAACATTATGGGAGGTTTCATTTCAACCATGTAATGCTGCTGTCATTTCTACTCCTCAGAACCCAATGTATACCACACCAGAGAAATATCCCCAGATCCCATGAGAAAAATTTCATTCTCGCAATGCCATAAGTCCAGCAACATCCACAGAATATGAAATAAACCAGGAAGAATGAATGGGAAATCAGATTCCCACAGTACATGATATACAGTCTTATTAAAAACAGACGGCAGCTGTGGGAGGAGTTAGTCTAGTTACAAGGTCATAGTGGGCTCCAACCTAATTTAGTCAAGCCAGTAATGTTTGCTAGAAATAATGAGTACTCACCTGACTGTATTGTGAGAGAAAGGCTCCCCTCTAATGCGCCAGTATTACTATTAGCAATTAATGTGTGACCTCTATTATAGCAGTATGAATAGTCCCTTGCCAGTGGCTTGACCCTTTTAGCTCAGCAGAGTGGCACCATTTTACGCAGTGAAAAAAAAGAGTAAAGACAGAGCGGGAGAGAGAGAGTGAGTGAGAGAGAGAGAGAGAGAGAGAGAGTTAGTTTAGGACAACACAACAAACAACAGATTAACAAAGCACCATATTAACCTTCAGGTGCATCTAATTGTTGGGAAATTGAATGCAGCTCTCAGTGAAGAGGGATCGATATATTGAGCTAGCTTGGCTTACAACATCTAATCCTGCAAATCTTGTTGAGGTCCTGAAGTGCTGTATTGAATATCTGAATGACTCGGATAGCACTGCTTAAGCATAATTAATGCAATGCGTCTCCCTGTGTCCAGATTCATTCCTGCTTGTGAGTGTGATTTTTTTCAGTATCAGTGGACCTTTCTCTTATCATGACATTGAGCTGCAGTGCCCAGTGAAGACTTGGCACAAAAACTTCAGACTGTTGTATCTGATGTTTGCCAAGACTATTGTGTACGGGGGCTCTCTGATCTGTTCAGACCTTATCAGCCGTTCGCTTGATCTAAATAGTAATTATATACATCTACAGATAGAGAAACATCCAAGCTATTGATCCAAGTAGCAGCCGGTTCAGCTTTGAACAAAGCTAATATGGCACAGACAATGTGAAATATCTCCTTTGTTAAGACCAGAAATGTTTTACCTCCCACATCCTTCATGTTTACCATGAAAACAAACCAATATTTTATTTCAGATATAAGCCAGGATGCTGCATGTGTTAGTTTTTAAAGGAAAAGGACACAGCAAATGTGTCTGGTCCTAGGATTCCCCCCCTTTAAATGACACCTCCAGCCGGATCATATATTCAACATGTCTAGTATATTTAACCCATATGGTCCACTGAGACATGTCATTAATGCAAGGTGAGTTTACTGAAAACTTCCTGTCCGTCCTTCCAGTCGCATGCTGCTGTGCCACCAGTCATCTGCAGTCAGTCCTGTTATTGAGTGACTTCCCTCAGGCTTCCTCTTTGTCTTTAGCGACTCGATTAAATTAGAGTGACACCTTGCATGGATCCTCAGTTGTAATAGCCCCTCTCTTCATCTCATTCCCTTTATCAGCATAATAGACGTCTGATGAAATATTTTAAGCCTACAGCTTCTTCTTTCTGCTTCATTGGAGTCTGTGTGTGGTCAAGAGAAACAAATCATTGGTTCATATGACATTAATGACATAACAAATTAAAAGGATGTATTCTAATAGGTGTGAAAAACATACAATGTAGGCAAGGAATAAATTACTCTTTAATCACATTAATGTATGGTTAGTGACTCGTGCACACAAGTCATGTGGAGTTAATGGTGCTGGTAATATATATATATATATATATATATATATATATATATTTACCTCTGTAAGCACTAGCATGTACTGTATTTAAGATTTTACTTCTGTTCATAGAAATGCAGGACAGCTTTCTTGTAGTGGTTTACAGCTACACTTTGCCATATATAATACATTTTATGCCCCTTTGTTATGCAAAAGAGCTATGATGAAAAGAATTTCATCATTGAGAAATGAAATTCCAGCTACCCCTCCTCCACCCTATGGTCATGAGTGCTGCTGAAGGTGCTGCACTGCACACTAGAGGAAAATCCCCTCCACTCCAATCTTGTTTAGCTCTGACGTACTTGGCCTTTGGATATTTCATGTACCACTTCTATGCAATAGGAGGATGGGCTTGGAAATATTAAGGAGAGGATGATAAGAGCTGTCAAACCTGCTTTCAGTTCTCTGGTCAGGAAATCTTATAGATAAACGTTCACGCAGAAAGTACTCCTTTGCCTTTTCAGTGAACCCAGTGTTGTTGCTTTGATCAAAGATATTAATTATTCACATAGGATCCTGCTTACAGTAACAAAGCATATCGCCTGACCTTGCACATTTTGAGCATATTTAACTACATTGCATTGTTCCACATTTATTCATGAATGCAGATTCTGCTAAAATTACAAATGGTTGCGGTTTTGAAATGGAATGTGGAATGTCTGCTCTTGTTCTGTTGGCTCTTGGTGCCGCCCAAGGAGACAAAACAATAACTGATAGTCAAAAACAAAAGATGAAGTATGTTAACAGCAAATATTTTAAGTACAGTTTTTATCTTTATAGAAGATCCGAAACACAGACTAAACCATTTCAGAGCCAAAATACATATCTGTATTCATGCATAGCACAGTGATGTTGTTACTCTACCATTCATCCAATACCACCATTCACTAAAAAAAACATGCATGACAAGTTGAGCAGAGACCCACTGAAATGACATCAGCCCACACAATGACAATTCTGTGTAGTGCACTTCTTCTTTTACAACCGTGCAGACAAAACAAACACACTGAGCATAAATTCCACCTCTCTTGAATGAATACATGATGTTCATCCCACGCTTGTGCACATGTATGATTGTTCGCCAATATAAACGCGTATTACTCACAGTCAAACAGACAGCGGCTCTGTTTAAGATGAGTACTTCAAATAAGCAATTGATACTCTCTTTATCATTCACATATAATTTGATTATATTCATAGGTGCCGCGCTTATCACATGAGCTTCTTCTACAGTATACAGAGCATGTGTAAATGTTCAGTTAGAGCTGAAGCGCTGGCTCGATAGTTCAAAAACACACAAAGTCACACAACAAAAACTTCACCAAAACACAATACTTTTATTCATCTCATGTCCTGTGATTATTTCCAGCAGCTCAGAGCGAGAAAAGCTTTAGTATCTCAAAAGGAAGTGAGAATAAGAAGGAAGGTAAGGCACAGTAAAGCTTAAATTGAGGCCATTATCGAGGGCAGTGAGGGAATAGTTTGGGGCTCGTCTCAAAAAAGCATAGGCAGAAAGAGTTTTAGTTAGGGCAGGTGAACGCAGATGGCAGCTCCAATGAATATTTTAAAGGATATAAAGGTAGAGCACTGCATAAACTCACCCCCGCCTGCCAGCTAGACAATGTATCTGTCTTAAATGTTGCTGTTAAAATGCAGTCATTTGATATTACTGCATTAAAACATGGACTGATGTATTTCCTTATTTTATTACAAAGTAAGAACGTCTAGTGTTTAATAGCAACTTGGATACTGACAGTTGAGGCAGCTGCAGCTAATTATTGGAGTTAATGGTAAGATGAGAAAAGATTCTTTGCTTCACCAACATCAGATTCATCATCAACTTGACAATTAGGCCTGGATCGTGCAGCTGTGTGGATATGTGTGTAGAGTAGACCGATACAGAACTGCTCTGAATGCAGATGTATTACTCTCAATCCCTCTTTGATTGAACACTGAGTCCCTGCTTCCAAGTTATAATGAATTCTGTGACATAAGCTTTTTCCAGTATGCATCGAGGTGGAATTGCCTAGGTAATGCCTTTCTGAACGCTGCTAATTGCATGGACTTTTAGATACAGTAACTGGTTTTCCCTCTGGTAAGCAGGACATAAAAAAAAGGGGGCAGAAGAACAGGAGATAGCGTTCTACTTCTTAAATTAGGCCACAATAGCTGTCTGGTAAGGCTCTGTGAGATTTCAAATAACTTCAGCACTGCATCACTCCAGTAGATGTTATTATATTTGTTGCGATAATTTAGACAGAAATAACCATTGCAGCAAAATGTTGGGTCACTTTAAGGTTAAATGGGTAGAAAATAGGCATTAAGCAAATAAATATCACTCATGTAAATGGGTTTCACAGACAGGAATTGTGCTGACTCGTAGTCTAGTTGATATTTCTGATTTGTTTGACAAAAGAAATACCTTGCTCCCAATATAATGTCTGTTGTTTCCTACCCACCCTGTTGAACAGCGATAAGATCCTAAAGCAGATAAAGACTGAATGTGACAAAATGGCACTGTAAAAAACTATTATTCTGACAATAAATGCACATTTCTATTTATAACTGTAGGAATTTTAACAATGAATGCAATCATTCGGAATCTGTCAATTCATTTTCTTTGCGCTTATAGGGCATAATTCAAAACATATTGTCTGTATTCGTGTTCTGAATGAATCTACAGAAAACTGTGCTTTTGTGTACTCTCTATCTCAGCATTGCACACATTAACCACACAAAACAGGCACACACACACACACACACACACACACACACACACACACACACACAGAGCATGTGTACAACTGAATGAGTGCTGTTTGTTGTACTGTTTTAGGTTTGAGCTGTTTCAAGTAGCTTATTTGAGAGAGCCGCAGATCATGTTTAGTAAGCTCACTCTCATTATATCAGACCCTGGGGAGAGTAGGGCCCTCTCACTCCATGCTATCAAAGCCATGGTGCTGCCTTAGAGGACATGCTTCAGTATGAATAGAAGCTCTGGAGTACATACAAAAAGTAGCATGCTCAGCCCTCATCACCTCTCACAGTGGGAAGCTGCCAACATTCAAGGTTTTGATCAGGCCTTACTGTAATGGCTGTGGGTGACAGGTATACGACACCATAGTTGTGGAAATAAATAACTTGATTACCATAATGCATCACCGACAAATTCAGCTTTTGGAACGTGTGAAAGAACTACCTTTCGCCTGAGCATATACCTTTCTGTATCGTATTTCATAGGACAAACGCACAATTATGTAAACAGGGTATTTATCTCTTCACAGCTGGAAGGTAATGTAATTTGCTTCCTGTGTGTGTGCAATGCTCCTTCACTGTGTTGTTTGTATTTTTAGGTTGCGTTGAAAAGCTCCCATTGTCCACCAAAAGCATATTTCCAGTCTTTTCAGCAATCATAATTCACCTGATACAAGCAGCGCTTACCTCCGCAAGTCCCAGCAATATTGATTCATCTGGAGCTGAGCGACACCACTATAAACAGGCTAGTCCAACATAAAAGCTGGCTTCTCAGTGCCCCAGCCTGTTTAAACGATTTAGCTCTGCCTGGTGGCAATGAATAAATAAATAGATAAATGAGACACGCAATCACAGAGCCGATCCTGCGGTGCATTTAAACCGCATGCAACTGAAAGCAAAAACTCCGAGATGGGAGATTGTTTGAAATTATATCACTTATTCTTTGCAGGTCTTTAGCGCAGCAGGGCTGGAAATAGGGATGACAGAGAGGCAAAGGTGGTAATCATCAGTCACACGTTTTGTCTTCTCCCTGCCTCTACCTGCATCTCCGTTCTGAACTTCATGACCTTTTGTCATCCTCACATGTGATTAATGGCTACTCTGACTGTCTGATAATAATCTATGTGATATTTATCAGGGGAATGACCACTTTACCTGAATACCACTCAGGTCAGGCTTTGCGCTTGCCTCTGTCTCCCCTTTCCATTCTCCTCTCACCCCCTGCCTTGTTCCTGCTTGACTGGCTGCCAGTTAGTGCAATAAGGGTAGTGGGGGGCTCAAATACCCCTACATCTGTCTGGATTACAGCAATTCATTGTAACCTTCAGCAGCCCTTGCCAGATGCTTTCATATAGCAGGACTTACTGGGCTGCTTTTGCACCTAGAATTCACTGGTATAACCTGTGCCTCATGCAGTGTTACACTAATGTACCTTAGGAGAAAACATTTGGTTCAGGGGGAGGAAGGGTAAAGACATTTCCTTTGAGAGATGTTGAATTAAAAAACATATTTTTAAATTATTTTCTTTGATGAATTCTTTAAAACCACAGCTGTGTTTCCATCCTCTGGTTGGCCATTATTAATTCATTGACATTTTGCTAAGATGGAAATTATCAGGATGTCGAGGAGTGGATTTGTGATTGCCTGCAGTGTACAGACTGATGTTTAATATGTTAAATCTGCAGTTTCTTTGAAACTGGAGCTTTTCCTTTCAAGATTTCAACTGAGAATTTTGTATTTTTGGTGAATTTAGGGGACATTCTTAGACTGTTTAACCTAACATCACATTAATATGCCCTGAGGTTGGTGATGTGGATTTTAGAGCGTGTTAATAAGGAAACAATACCATCACTCTCAGATACCAAAGGACCTTTTGGTGCTGTTCACAGACAGATCCATGTTTGGAACAATCAGTCTGAGAGAGCATTAAGAATGTTGATCGGTGATAATCCACAGTCTTCCCTCAAGTCTGACTGAATCTTTTCATCCTTAATTCGTATTGAGCAGTAATTGAACCCTCAATAAGATTTCCCGGACAAGTCTGTAATCAGCCAGCTCTGTTTCCTCTTCTCCTAAAACACCTTTTCTGTTCCCACGTGTTTTTTTCAGAGCTTGCCTATATAGTACAGTAGATTTAACAGTCTTGTTTATGATTCACAAATTAATATTGCATGTCATCGTCATCTATACTCTGATAAACAGATTGTAAACATGTTAAATTATTAACATATGTTTGGTCAAATCTCACACCACTGTATGCCTGAGTTATTTAATCTTTGATTTTAGAAAAAAAAATACCATATTGAGTTCCTTATCTGTAACACATGGTTTCTTTTTTTAGTTTTTATTTCCTGACAAATTAATTATAATTAGATGTCTAACCATGCATTTTATACTAAGCCCTGTAGGGTTTGCTTGCACTTCATTCACAGAATTAAAATGCTGTCTCACAATAACTGTCAGCCTCATAAAATGAAAAAAATACCCAGGTCTGTTTTCACTAATTATGAACATATAAAAGCCTATAATGAGTCTGCAAAAGGCTGCAAGTTAATAATATGCCATTTGAAGGCAAACAGTAGAATGAATGTGACAGCCTGTTCAGTTTTCAGTTTCCACAGCCACAATGAAGTCGACAAACCATTGTTAGTGCTGGTCAGTAGAGCATATTCTGTGCGTGGTTATGACTCTACAGGTGTAGGGATCAATTGGAAATAGATGCCAATGTACAGGGTAATGCTAAACAAGACAATGACCTCATTCATTCATTCATCTTCTATACCCCCTTTATCCTACAATGACCTCAGTATTTAATAAACAATTAGACACCCTGTCGGTAATACCTTTGGTAACGTATCTGGTGATTGAAGCGCTGCATTGATCATCTGCTTGTTTTTGATCAGTACTGGTCTCTTCTCAGCTCTGACAATGACTTTTGTAGCCTCTGGCTGCACACCTGCTATCTAAGCTTTCTCTGTCCAACAGCTAAAAATGGCAGGTCAAGTACAGGAGGGGGATTCGTTTTAAAGTAACAAAATCTGGAAGTGTCTCCAAAGTGTTTTTGACCTTCTTAGGGATTTTTAGAGGTGAAAAACAGGTAAACAGCAAGAATAGAAATGTATGTGGTTACCTGTTTCTCTCTCTCTTTTTTTTTTTTTTTTAAATAATTAAAAAAAAAAAATTTACAACTACAATGGAACTACAACTAAATTATAATTTTGGTATTACTAATCAGTCACATTTGCAAAATGAAACATGTTGTATGGCTGTTGAAAGCAGGGCTGCCTCTGACTCCTGGTACATGCTATTCCCCTGCTGCCTCCACTGCAATTAATGATCTTGCTTACAACATTAGCGCCACAATCATGAAATATCACACTGAAACACACGAGTCCCCCAACATATTGAGTTCAATTCATCAAGGGCTTCATGCTTATTGCCTATGTCAAACTTGGTCTCAGTATTATTGAGTGCCTTGGTAATCAGGTACCTGCCATAAGCTCCCAGGAGTGATTGTCTTTAACAACATACAATTCACAAAGGGATATGATGCATCTCAAGGTTCAGTAAATGACTCATCTTGTTTTGATTCTATCAGGCGTAAAACTCAATCTTTGTTAATCCAACAGTTATATCTGTGACTGGAATATTTTACTTCACCCATAACAAAAGTACATGACTTATAAAGACTTCATAAGATAAAGACATGAACAGAAGTAAAAATCCCTGTTTGAGACATGTTGTCTTTTTTTTTTTTTTTCTGTAGACAGATACATCTCATCAAGATTTCTGGGTCACAGTCAAGGCAGTATGCTGGGAATTCAATGTTTCAGAGTGTTCAGATGTTAGGAATGTGAATCTTTTCTCTATCTTTCAACAATTAAAACATGTGAAGGAGACATTCTTTATGACTGAGGTCTGTTTTCCATTCAGTCTGCCTCTGCATCCTTTTGCAAAAGTGACTGCATGTTAAAAAAACATACTTTAGAGTTGGAGCATATCAAATTCATGTTAAAGAAAGGGAGGCATAATGTTGCACAATTCAATATTATTGTGAACGGAGTTATATTTTATCAGACAAAAAGGAGGGAGTGTAAGTGGCATGAAAGCAGAGATCATCAATCAACAGACGGCTCTCCTTGGCATTGTAAATCACTGCAGTGCCGAAGGGCATCATGCTTTTTACAGATGGGATACAGAGCCATTTACCACTTGTTTTCTTTATTTGCATCGTCAACAATCATACACATTCGTTGGTCTCCCAGCACTGTAGCACGTAAACACAGGACATTAACACCAGTTTGCCCATCCACTGTGATCCACAGATAAATCTGTGGATGTTTCCAGGAAAAAAATCAGTAGCACAGAAAATCAAAGAAATCTGCCTGATTCAAAAGAACAAGTAAGACAAAATAACAAATTCAATTACAAACCAATATCAGTGCAATTCTGTAGCATAAAATGTATGATGCTGTATGATCACATTGGGAGGGAGTGCTCAGCAGTTCAGAGTGTACAGGGTTTTAGCAGAGAAGTTAAAGTCTATAAGATAAACAGCTGAACAACACAGAATCAATCATTGATCTTTTTGCTGTAAACAAAACAAAGGTGCCAGAACAATTAGTGGTACATGTTAGGTGAAATTGAACAGTTTTGTTCATGCTGTAAGTACTGCAATGCAGACATAATTGAATAGAAAAATCAAATAAATATTTCACTACACTGTGATCACTATAAGGCCTAATATTCACTGCAAACATAATGACACTGATCTAACTGAATCCCTCTGGAGGTGTGGCTGAGATGAGTATAGGTGCAGAGCAACATGATACAGAAAGACACTGTAGGGGTAATGTGCCTCATTATTTCTAGTGCCCCTAATCTAAGACCTCTAAAGCCCCCTCTAAGTGCACCACCACTAGATTCAGAGTCTAAAAAGCACTGATTCAACTGCTGTCACTCAGATATGTGTAATGGATACTACAGTACTACCACTGGACGTGTTTTTTTTGTCTGTAACCATGACTGGATTTTTGTGTTGGTTCTGAGTATCATACAGCCTTTTTCTCTTTCATTTTAATGCTGATGAGTCATGACATGAAATAATCATGATAGAATATAGAATGTGAAGTATTGCTGCTATATATGTGCATCTATGCAAGCATAGAAATAATAAACATACTGTAGCATATTCACTATATAAGATATCTTTGTGGTCTGCACTGACCACAAGTGTACATCATATACTGTACATTTCAAAATTTACATATATTCATATATACATGCACATCTAGTACAAGATATTTTTTTTTATCTTGTAAGATTTTTTTTGTTTGTAATATGTTGAAACTATTTGGTCCTACTCAAATGGACCATTTACAGAAATCAAACCACATACATTAAGCCCCCTTCAGAGCTCAGATCAGACTCATTTTCCACAGTAGTGACAAAAATAATAAGGAAAGTGACACTATGCACAAATAATTATCTCTTCCATAAGTGCACTGAAAATCTGGATAATGTGTGTACAGGGTATGTCAGGCATAAAAGATGAGCTCAGGAATCTGCCCCCCTTGTACTCCTGTGCCATTAGTGCTGTCAGAGGAGCACTGAAATTGGAATGTTACTTTCCCACACTGCACCTCTGTCATCCCTTCCTGTCCGAAGTAGCTCAGCTCACTCCCATCCAGAACCACACTGGCAGTGTAGAATGTATCAGGCTCGATCTGGACTGGATACTCAAACCATACTGGGAAGGTATTGCTTGAACCATCAGAGAAATATTTGTTCAGGTTTTGTCCCAGCAGTACTCCTTGACGTTTCAGCTCAATCTTAGCGCTGTACTCTGCAGAACCACAGCTAGAGCCATACAGTCCAAAACCCGCGATGAAAACTCTTTTGTCAACTGCAAACTGTATGCTGTCACAGCGGCCCCGATAACGCCACTGATTGCTTCTGTAAGCACAGGACTGGAATCTGTGGCAGCGCTGAGGTGTCAGGCCCTTCCTGGGCTGGCTGACAAACTGCAGCTCAGGCTTCTTGGCTGCTGTGTACCACAGAAAGATGTCATTGGTCTCATTAAGAGTCAACACGCCCGACTGGGCTGCTCCATTGGCAAAATCATCCAGAGCCATTGTAGGGATGCGTATCAGGTACATGGCCTTTCCCAAAACCTTACGCTTGTTGTCTGTCGAAGAGGTTAGCTCCTGTCTCTGGCACTCAGCCTCAGCCCAGCTGAGGGCTGCCTCAAATACCACTATCTCTTTAGCATTGAGTGTCTCTCGCTGTAAGATACTCTCCAGGGTCTGGACGTCGATGTCACAGAAGCCCTCCGAGCGTAACGCCAGCTCGGCCTGGGCATCAATCACCTCCCAGCAGCGCTGTGTCAGTTCTGGCTCCTCGAACAGGCAGCTCTGGGAGAGTAGCACACAGGCATTCTTGGCACTCAGGCTGGTTTCCAGGAAGTTGACGCAGGCACGTGCCAGGTGAGGGACAATGTACTTCTTGGCAGCGTAAAGAGTGGCCAACACTGTGTCAGCACTCAGGTCAATCTCATCACAGTAAATATACCTGTTGACATACAGATGTTACTGGCTTTGTACATACGAGATCAAACTTTACAGAAACACCTACATTAGGATTTAAACACTTATTAAACTGATAGTTCTGTAATTAGAGACTTTATAACAGGTTTAGTGCTCAAATTTCACTCTCCGTAATTTAGTCTTTTGAGCAATGGCCATGAAAATGAATGGAATGACATTCTACATAATGTGAATCACTGCCAGTCAACAAACACAAATGGTATTCATCCTACACTTTTATCTACCGCATATTGTAGCTCACAGGCACGGACAGAAAACAATAAAATCAAAAGTGATATGAGAAGATAGAAGTAAAGATGGCAATCAATGTGGAGTGATCAAGCAAAAAATATAAGGAAAGGGAATAGTTGAAAGATAAACCAGGCGAATACGCTCGACTTTAAAATACAGTTAAAAAAAAAAGTCAAATCATTTAAATACATAAGAGAGGTGTCAGGAGAAGTGCTATTTGAACTATGAGGTACCTCCATTAATAGACACAGTTGTGTACATAAAACTGAAAAATAATATCAAAGCACAAGAGCACAAAAAGGTCAGCTGAATGAAACACAATATGTAGAAGAGTTTAAGTGAAGAGAATCCTTACTTTAGCATCGCCAGAAAGGCCGCTGGTTCCACATCTGGGATATGAATTTCATCCTTGTTTTCAGCCAGTTCACCATAAAACATAGCATGAAACACTGAACTGCCCACAGCCAAAACATACTGTTGGAAATGACAGAAAAACAAACAAAAAATTATTTGAGAAGTGTAATAATCCAATTAGTTCACATGTAGTTCTTTCTCTTTACATAAAAAACAAAATAATTTCATGGTTTTTGAACAATGCTTCAGTTCTAATCACTAGAGAGCCTAAACCTGTTGAGTTTCTCACATAATGAGCAGAGCTGAATTACTATTTCCCCCGTGGACACGGAGGCTGATTTCTAATGAACAAGATTGTTCTGATAAAAAGAAAAAAAAATATCAGGAAATCCTTATAACACAACTGAATAGAGTGCAGCAAAAGTTCAATTTAGTTAAATTAATGACTTATCTGGCATTATGATGAAACCAACTGCAACACAATGCTAATAACCTCAGGAATAAGCACTCTGTGTAAGGTTGTGAATCGTGTAATTATGCTTAAGTATTTCCTCGTTTTTGGTTCTTGTGCATATCACTGCTATGTGTATTAGTGATTTTGCAGCATGAATATGTGTAGGTGAGATTGTGGGTGGTATAAATTTTCTCATGAAAACCTGTCTTTGTCTAAAGTGACTTAATTGTAGAGGAACAACCGAAAATAAACCTTGCAAGTAAGTGTTGTCAAAAACAATACCGCTGTTGTTATTACACTTCTTTTCAATAAAAGGTCTGCTAAAACACAGTTTCTCTTTTGTGTGGATTTAGAGACCAGTATATAAATACTGCATATTAGAATATGATTATATCCACCTCTTGGCCCTCTGTATTTTACAGATGTTCACATAAATTACTACTCTTAGCTACAAGGTGCATCCTCCATCTTGGAAGATATAACTTTGTGAATTAAATTATAATGCATATCTGAATTGCTGCCAAATGGACACAATAAAGATTGCTGCACTGGATGTCATTATGTCCCGATGGCATAATGTCTCAGCATAAAGTGCAGTCAAGTCATCCTCAATGTCCTTCCATAACTGCTTTCTATAAATGCACAAAGTGCTCTGCAGCAACCAATCATAGATAATACATTTGGGTTGCATATAATGAGCAAAAAAGATGACCCGTGCCAGACTTATCAGACAGTGAGGATGTGGTAGCCAAGCTATATTCATGACTGCATAATGACTTAGTAAATTTAATGTGAACGTTCTAATCATATTCAAATGGGGTAGGAATGATTATGTACTTTTAGATAAGACACATGGTTTAGCTGACTATAAACCCTGATTAATCATTTATGTGAATGTCTTGAAAAATATTCAGGTCAGAGGGTGAACTAAACAAAGAAATCGAAGGATGTTGACCCGCAGCTTATAACTGGCATAGAATATCTTGATAATTGTAATAATCGCAGCTATTTAAGAGATTGTCAGTTGTCAGTCAATCCAACACTGAAAAGCTAATCAAGACAATGAGTACAAAAGTAGTATTTCGAGGACGTGAGATGCAGACTTGAATGCATCTTATTCTGTGCCTTATCACTGTGGCTGGGTGCTGTTGGGTGGGTTTGATTAAAAGTTGAGTAATTGCAAAGCTGTTTCTGAAAAGCTGAGCTAAAGCAGAGACAAAGGCGATCCATTCTGTGACAGACTACTGCTGAAGAGGACATCCCTTCCTCCTTCTCTCATTCACTCGCTTCCATCCTTCAGCCTCATTTACATAAATAATTGAGGACTGTCTCGGAAAGACGCATGGTGCAGAAGTGAGAGTAGAGCACAAAGGATTTGGGTTCCATTACTGCTGGCAATGATTATTTTTATGCTGATATGATACGAACAACACTCGGCCACCTGATTGCCTGCTTGTTAATTTCCTCCCTGCTACTGTGATTTGATGAAATTCTTACTCTGTGTCCTGGCAGCCGCTGAGTCCTTCCAGGCTGACCCACTACAAAGTGAACATCTGCCATCAGCTCATTGTTGAACATCACTGAATTTCTAAAAGGAGAAAACAACAGGAGATTTTTTTTTCAGCACGTTTTTTTTTCATTTATTTTAGAAGAGAAAATGAAAATATACACAGCTGGCAGAGGTTAGAGAATAAGAGGACTAATGCATAAAGTTCCACAAAACTTAATTAGCAGCATAAGATCTTCATGCAAGAACATTATTTACAGCCACTCTGAAAATAGTAGCATTAAGTGTTCAGTGGATTCAATAAGGGTTGGAGGAATTACAGCAGTTAAGAAGTCTTATATACATGCTTACTTAAAAAGTAAATTCTCAACTCTTCTAGATAAATCTATATAAAGACAAGCACATGAGACAATGAACAGCATGGAAAATCCCTGCTGTAAAAGAATGGGACCAACAATAAAGCTCTGTTCATATATTATTGAGTAGTGGAACATGTCACAGGGGTGGGTAAACAGCCCCATGATGTTCTGGAGAGACAACAAAGCCAGGTCGGAAAGCACACAGTTTGCTCTGGACAGCTGGGGACTTTTATTGATAGGCCAAGGTAAATATTTTGCTTTTAGTGTAGAGCAACCTCTGCCTGTTGTGCATATCAAACGTAACCGGTGCCTGTCCACCCTCTGTTATGTCAGAGCCGCGAAATCTGCAGGAGTGGAGAGGGTGTAAACAGAGATAGCCCCAGCAGTCTGAGGGTAGGGCAGAGGGGACCCCCACCCATATACAAACATACACTTACAAAAACACACACAAATACACTAAACTCTGTGTACTTTACTCTAGTGTATGTATTAAAGCAAGGACTTATTGTTGCTTTCTGAATACATTGCAATAAAAACACATACATGTATTGTAAACTATTGAACTTATGAGAATTTGAATCCATTTGTGTATTTCAAATATGTCCATTCTGTTTTTAATGAGAGGTGTCTGAGCATGAGATTTGCTCGTTGTACTAACCTTTCTCTTATGGTGGAGTATAGTCCTTGCCAGTTACAGTTCTGTATTGTGTTGTTGTTGTTGAGGTTCTGCTGCTGATACTGTTGCACTGTGGTAGTGGATGCCGGCTTTTTGGTTGGAAAAATATCCGCTGCCATCTTCTTCTTCTTCTTGCTCCTCAGAGTGATGATCTCATAACAAACTGGGGGCAGCTTAGAGCTGCCGCTGGCATTCCCCTTCTTAGAGCTTTTACTCGACTTGCTTTTCACTGACTCAGGAAGCATTAAGAAGAAAGTCAGACATTTCATGTTCCTTCCCTTGGCATCGACCATGAGTGTGTTCAACTGCCGAGCAGTAGGAGTGCATGCAGAGAAGACATTCACCAGGAGCAGGCAGGTGCAAGGGAGGACTGAGGGGACCTTAAACCGGACAGCAAACACAGAGCTGTACTCAGCAATGCACAAGCTCAAGATCCTGTTGGAGGTTACACATTTTAGAAACTAACACGATAACTGTCTTGCTGTAGCTGTTTTCCTCACTTCTCAGAAGAAGTTGGCTTAGACTGGAGATACGAAGGCACTTTTTCTCTGTGCAAAGTTTGATTTCCTGTCAGAGACACTCTTGGGGTTCCCATTCCTATGTGTCCAGAGTGATAGGATCAGCTCTTCCAATCACTTCTTTTTCTCCTTTGCTCCCTTGCCTCTCTCACTCACTGCTCTGCTGAGGGTTGGCCTGACAGCCCCAGATTTAGTACAGCTGCAGTGGTCCTCAGGCAGGCAGACGTGTTTACTCAATTCCTTTCATTTCCCACTCTCACTCCTTTGGTGCTTCTCTTTTTCCTTTTTGTCCGTCGTCTTCTTTGGTTTCAGTCTTATCTCTCCCACGCTTGTTTTTTTTTCTTTCCTCTTCCTTCCTCTCGTCCACGGAGCAGAGTCATCTGCAGGATGCTGTGGATGTGGATGCTGTGTAGCGCTGCTCAGCCTCTCGTTCTGCTGACTACAGAGGTTGAATGGGAGAGCACAGAGGAGATAGAGAGCCCCCCACCCCTCACAGCGCAGTACACAGCTCTCTCCATAGCTCAGCCAATGGCGACACACAGCCTTTATGATTGGCTAAGGCAGCCTAGTGCAGCACATACTTGAATATGCAATGTCAACGTCTCAATTAAAGTGACAGCCATGCTCCCTAAGAATGATATATTCATCCACAGTTTTAATTCTTCTGTTCTACCTCGAGCCATAGCATTCCGTTTGCACAACAGTAAATATAGACTCTGTGTTATAATTGAAAAGGGCAATGCAAATATAGAGAGATTTTTAAGGGCAGAATTTGCTTAATTCATGCATCCATGTCTGACAGTCATACGTTTTGTTTAATGCCCTTTTCATGAATTTGTACAAACACTTGAATTAGCATTTCATTGTTCATCTTGCTGCTTTAATTGGACCTATGATCTCAATCCATGAACAGTTTTGTCAGAGGATAAACCTCCGTATCAGATTCGCATAAAACTCAAATGTTATCATCTTTTTTATTCAACTATAATTAACATAATTTACCTTTAAATATCTGAAACACTGTTGAGTTGTTGAGTTGCATTTTACATAAACAAGTCAAATAAAGTGAAATCAACATGGAATAACAGCCATTCATGTGGAGCCTTTCTGTGGAAAACCGAGGTGCTTCCGTTCTCAACCAAGGGTATGTTTTTGTGCTTAAGCTTTCTTGTTAAGTCATGTTTCAGGAGCATACACGGGGCTATGAATGCACTCTTTGCACTATGTATAATGCATACAGTTCCTTTGGTCTCCTTGTGTTGTTGGGCTTTCACACAGTGGGACTCTATTTTAAGTGCTGAGATGAGTTGGCTCCTTGGCTGTGGTATAAATATTTTGAAATACTACTATATTCAGTCTAAGAATAATTTGGAGTTCTGTTTGTTTGCCATTTGGTAATGTCACTTTAAAAAAACAAACAAACCTTACATTAATGATTGTATCACTCATTTATATTTTAAAAGGAAAACAAAAAGAGCAGGATAAAGTGAATTCATATAATTGAAAATGCTTTCCTTGAACCATAGTCACAGTATTGATTTTTGCATAAAGCCTAATTAACTGTCTTAGTGATTGCTGGACTGAGCAGCATTAGCCCACAAAGCCCCTCTATACAGTGTGCTGAGCAGAACAGACAAATTTGCTATGGTAACATGGAACCAACATTATAGGGCTCCATATTCTCAAATTGCAGGCCACTAGAGATGTTACCAAGGTAACCACATCCACAAGGAAGAGCACAACAGAAATGTAGCATGCAGACAAAAAACAGTGACTACAATGCTGGAAGAGTCTGAACAGAAGAGTTAAGAATAATAAATATTAGGGTTTTGTTTATGCACTGATTTTTATTCAAACCCAGTGCCATTATTAACCAACAAATTACTTAGATGTTTAAGAATAAAACCAGACACAAATCACAGTTGAGTAGTCTTTATGATAAATAGAATGTCACTATATATTACCTTGACTGGTTTCCTGCTTTCTATAATTGCATTTTCTCTCCATTCATCAGCAGAAAATGTAATCGTGTTATTCACACATCCAGAGTGAGAAGAGGAAGTAATGATGGTGTTGTCATGGCGTCAACATCACCTTTGTCTCACACTTTGTCATCTCGTAGTCACACATTTTACAGAAAGGAAAACATTAGTCTGTCGTACCAGAGCAATCACCATTATGCTTGACAAAGACAGGTGTTCCTTGGTTAATGTTTGAGGTTGAAATAATATAAGAACCAGAATAAAGTGTGCATGAATCGAATTACTCTATATTAAAAAGTTCACAAAGTATGTGCTTTAGAAATAATCTTTGGATCGTAAAAGGAAAACTTTTAATATTATTTCATTTTCCAAAGCCAGTGTCTGTTTAAAACCTTCCCCTCTTTATTTCAGTTCTTGGAATTACTTCAAAAGGCATCAGAAGTCCAGCTGTGTCTTTGTTGATTGCTCCCTGATGACAGTACTCAGTGTAACATCTTTATCTTCAAAGTAGTTACATGGGGACACTTTCATCTTCCCCAAAGTAGCAGCAGCCATTCTGAAATATATGTAATCCAGAAAAAGTGCTAAATCCAGAAACAGTCAGGTGCCTCTAATATTACGATAACACTGTAATCAGTCTATGCTGTTTTTCAAGTCACTTACCTTTCACTTTTATTGATAATGGTCTTCAGTATGTGCACAATAGTGGCAGCTGCTGGCCTTTCAAAGAGGGGGAAGCTCATTGTCAGCTTGCATCATAAAATATTTATATGTAAATTCTGCCTCCATTCCTTTTCAAGAAAATGGTCTGTGGTTTATATCAAAATACCTGTCAATCAAAACAGGATTCAGCCTTTCCACTGATCCTCCAATCACCTTGCGGAAGCCCAGCATCCAGATCAGCCGAAGCCCGCCCATAGCTCCATTCACCCCCAAAGACACTGAGCTTCCAGGGGCGGAACAAAATTATGACATTTATCCAATGACCGTTGAGTTTGGAGACAATGAACCAAACTGTCCCAATGAAGTCCATGGACGCTCAGCTCCTATGGGCAAATGCTCTGGTTCATATCACAGTAGAGACACTAGAGGGAGGAAATGCCAAAGCTGCTAAGCACCACCCACCATTAAACCACAAAAGAAGTTCTATGGGCAAATGCACTAACAATGAAATCAGCGCTATGGGAATGTATGAGAAGTTAATAACATCGACTCAGTTGATTTGTGATAAGGAACTGATTCTGAACAAACTTGTCTTCCAGATGAACGTGTTCTTATGCTTTTGTAGTCAATGAAAGGTTAACACAACTGTACGTGGTTGACCATTTAATTTTTTTACATTTTAGGGGAAGCTGAGCTTCTCTTGCAGTCTTACAGAAATTGCCTCTGGTGCACAGTTATTATACTATTTTAAGGTAATTATGCAATGACTAATCATTAGACACAGATTTAACATTCTAAGATCCAGCTCTAGCCTATGTTTTTTTTTGTACACATTTGTAGACAAGAGTTTCACAGCTTTATTTAAAAATCAAATAAAAATCATGTTGTTTTCACTAAAGACAAATTTTCCATTCAAAAAAGCAGAAACTGCAAGACATTAGTTTATTATTCAAACTTGGATTTATTTCCTCAGTATAAAAAGATTTAATCAGGTGAGTTTGATTGAAAGATCTTTTAGTGTTTGTTCAAAGCCCACTGGATGCCAAGGTCATGAGTTGTGTTGTGGAGGTGACTGCTGACCGTGTTGAGTTTGAGCACAGAGATGTGGCCTAGTGCGATGGTAGAACCCTTCTGCGGTTAGACACCTGCTGGGAGGCTTGGCTGAGCACAACGGAGGAGAGAGGAGGCAGGGAAATGAACTGTGATGCAAGCCTGGCACATGGAAGAGGAGACAGGAACTAGCACATAGTCCAGTGTTTAACACCCTCCCTCCCTCCCTCCCTCCCCCAGCCTCTCCATCGCCACTATTAAAGCAAGCAAGGGCACCTGACAGGTGGAAGGGGCGGAAATGATGGCATCTGCCCAGAGATGAGGCTTAGAACTAAACTAAAAGGGACAACAGTGTGTTTGTGTGTACATGTGTGAAAGAAAGTGTCCATCTGCAAATAACTGTGCTTTGAAACTCACACTGGAGGTTCATCCAAAGTTCCCTCAGACATTATCTATCTATCTATCTATCTATCTATCTATCTATCTATCTATCTATCTATCTATCTATCTATCTATCTA
>JAQQZY010000008.1:15931300-15957621 GCA_030068375.1 Ostorhinchus rueppellii
CTGTTTCTATACGGTTACAGACGTCACTGAGCAGCACAGATGACAGATTTACTGATGGTGTGTGTTTAAGCCAAAAAGAAAGCCTTTAAAAGTGAGTTAGTGAGTAGATAATGGGTTTAATCAGGGGTCGGATCCTCCACTATCAGCTTTGCAGGTATGTTCACAGCCTGTTGCTTCTGAAGTGAAGTATTTGACCTACTGTCACATGCTTTTATTTTGAAAAAGTAACGATCCTATTCTGAGAATGTAATTAGCATAAAGTACAGATATTTATGCAAAAATGTAGAGAGTAAAAGTAAAAAGTTACCAGAAAAATAAATACTAAAGTCAAGTACAGATACCTAAAAAATCTACTTGAGTACAGTAATTAAGTACTTCTACTTAGTTACTTCCCACCTCTGGTAAATAATGTCAACTCCATACATTTTTCTATGTTTTAGAGTGAAAAAAGTGAAATTACATTATAAAAAAAACTTGACATTTACAATCTATCCTTTAAAAAATGTGAAGAACTCTGGAAAAACTGAAATTTCTTAAGAAAAATAAGTACAATTTTAACAATATTCTGTTTCGGTTTATCATTTACAAATGCACGTATAACATACAGTGGATCTAAAAATACACAACGCATTTAGAAACAGGCAGAATATTGGTCCAATTATAGCTCCGTCTCTGAAGACATTTCAGGTTGTTTATATTTGTTGAGGTTATTCACTTTTTTGTGACAGAGTAGCATACAAATATGAACATTTTCATGTGATTTTGCTTTTTGGACAAAGAGAGGACTGAGTTGTCAATATTTATAGGTTATTATGTTTAGTATTTTACTTGTTCTGATCCACTTGAGATTGAATTGGGCTGAATGTGGAACCTAAACTAAAATGATTTTAATGTCCTTGATTAATAATATTCTAAAAGTAATATTTGTATTTCACAAATTCACCCCACGGGCCAGATCGGACCATTTGGCGGGCCGGATTTGGCCCCCGCGCCACATATTTGACACCTGTGCTTTATTTCATTCATTGTAAAATAAAAAACAATTTAATAGAAATACAAACCTTCTCCGTACGAGAATGAAAGGGAGCAGAAAGAAAACTAGTCTTATTTTATCGGCCCCTTTATCCCCAGAAATCAATTAACAAAGAACAACTTACAAAGCAACAACATAAATGACAACAACAACAAACACATACATAATACAATACAATAGAATAAAATAGCTGCTGGCCACACAGACAGTCACATACTATTTTACTTCTCAGCTACCATTAAGTTAATACTATTCACAACAACAAAATCGACAATATGACAACCAAACATAAGTAACAAATTTCATCATATTTCTTTAACAAACCAGCTTTAATTAGCCTTTTAAATGTGATGTTTGACGTAGATTTTTTTGGTTTCTTTGTTCAGATTCTTCCATAATGGTCTGTTTTATGTGCATTTTCATTAATAATCAAGCAATTACTGTAATTTCAAATCACAATTGTAATATGACGTTTTGTGCCACCTTGTGCAGCCCTGCTTTTTTTATATTACAAGATTCATAGGAAATTTTGCAGCCAGACATTTATGTTAGTGTCATATAATTATGGTGGTGAATGACACTAATGGGGTAGTGAGGGCAAGCTGCATGTTCGTCCAGTTTTCTTAAGTGATAGAGGAGTGGAAATGTATAACAGTCTGTTGCTGTAAGATGGAAAAAGTCCAGTTATAGCCTCTGGGTTATCGCTTCCCTTATGCCCTCTACAAATGGAACTGCACTGATCAACATAAGTATGAGTCAAATATGGAATAGTAGCCTAAAGTTATGTCTGTCCTGTATCTGTGTGTTTTTATACAAGTGATCAACAGATTAAATTCAGGTCTGCAGGGTTTATTTGGGTTTCTGTAGACATTTGCATTGGTAGTTTTTCCCTGACGTTGTTATGCAAAGTAACTTATACTGAGAGTGACATGTTCTATGATAACAAAGAACCCTGGGTTTTGTAAATAATCACCAATAATAGATGCTGGTTTCTGTCCTCGGCACCTTGCATATCACTGGTTGCACTTTGAAAGGAGGATGCTTTTAAGCATGCCACAGATGTATTAGCAGGGGTATTTCTAAGTACCTCAGGCTTTTGAAAAGACACCCTCTGCTGCTGTGCCTCGTGTGTGTTGTTTGTGCTTAATTCATACTCAGCGTCTGCGGCAGATTGGCTCACAGGGGTGGCATGCAGACATTTGAATTAAAGCTGCAAAACTATTAAAAATGTATGGTCTGTATGAATGCGTGACCTATATTTTCCATGCAAATAAATAAATAAACAGGGTTTTAGGGAGGATGATGCAAATCTTCAGAAGTGGGACACAGGATGTGCTAATGACATTATAACAATAAAGACTGAGACTGGCTTTCATACTGAAGGCGTAATGGAGACCAAGCCGGTCTTTCTCATTCCAACACTCCCCTCATCGTTTTCCACAACCAGACTATCTCACAATACCACCTGCATTATCTGTCCCAGCATGGTTTTGTCTGAATTGGCTTCTTCCAATTCACTTGTATATCTCCAGTCACCTCTCGCAGCTCACTTCAGGATAGTACAGAGAATGCCTTGGCTTTCATGTAGTGGTGTATTTTTCAAGACCTGAGACACTGGCACAAGGTGGTTTTTGGATCCTGTGGATTATTGATGGTGATGTGGCCTTTCTCCTTCATTCTGTCCCTTGACTATGTCTGTCTATCTTCTTTTTTCTGCCTCTCTTTGGGCTCTTGCTGTCTGCTTCCCTCTGTTGTCTCAGTAGATTTCTTCTTCACTCTGCCATTCAGACGATGTCAGGGACCATGGCAGTGAGAATAAAGGCCAGTGGTTTCGCTCACTTCATGATGAACTGTCATTGTCTGACTGAAGCAGCCTCTAAAATCCACTGAGGGAGAAAAAAGTGGAAAACAAACCCATCAACTATCAACAGGAGCTGATTTGTGTGAGACTTTCACAGTCTATGATTTGTTCAGTCTGGCTCACAGTCATTCTTTAGGGAAATGAAAATGACGCCTTGCTGTTTGGGGGAAAACTAAAGGGGGCATTGACATTAGCATCAATTTGTCATTTAGATACTTACATGAAAAGGTCACCTCGTTATCTCACATAGTCTTATGCGGTTCTAGTTTCAGCCTAAAATCTGTCTGTAGAGCAGTGAACCAGGATTGTAACACCGGCCCTTACTCTGTGACAAGGGAGTAACCTTTTACCTTATGCTTTCTGCAAAGGCCATGCTGTCTCTGAAGTAACTCATAAACTAGTGTTTTTTGCTTTGTATGCGTACGTGTCTTTCAGCTTGTGTATATCCATTTGGGATTGTGTCTTTGTGTGCGTCTAGGTTGAGGCATAGCTGTTGGCTGTTTATATGAAGCAGAAGAGTGTATCCATGCTGAAATGACTAATTGGGAAATATAGTGTACAAGCTCATTTGATGCACCATGCAACTTATTCCTTTTGCATGAATAGCTGCAGGTTTATGCACCAAATACAGTACTTATGTGACGTTTCTTATGCCATTGCATCTAGTACATTGTTGACTTTTAAGGTGATACTAGATAATGAGAACATCTACACAGTTTTTGCATCCTTACATGCATTGTGTTGTCAACCCTGAGGGACTTCTCCCCCTCATTCTGCACCTCTGCTCTGGCTAGTGCCACTAGCTTGGCATCAAAGGGCCATTAAAGAGGCTTCCTCTAAATGAACTTGACAGCAAAGCCAAGGCATGGTGATATGGGTGGACATGCAAATCAATATTTCACATCATCAGCCACTGGTTGGCGGAGCATGGGGACAAGATGGTGAGGTGCAGCCAATACTGTCAGTGATTTAGCTTTTAGAGAAGCCAAGAAAGTTGAGTAAGGGCTTAAACAGGTCATATAGAGGAACAGCTTTTGTTGCATCAGTAACATCCCTGAAAATGTCTTTGTTTTTAGCACTGAATCCACATAAAATCTCTCTTTTCTGCGGCAGTTCAGCTCTCAGTTTGCAGAAAGATGAGTTGCAGGATGTTGATCACACTGAAATGACATCTGCGCTTTGTTTATCCACCCATACATGCCATCACTGTTTGCAGTCTCATTGTACAAAGAAATGATCAGTGTAAGTAAAGCAGATGGAAGGCATATGGAAGCAAAGACAATCCCTCCTCATTGAATTGTACCATTTAGTGCTACAGACCGAGTAAGCAATGTGTCAAAACACTAGCCCTGTTGATGCAGCTCGGCAGCCTACAAACAGCAAACATGTCATTCAGTTGTAAATTGCGTTACACACAAGGTCACCTTGTGTAAAGGTTGGGAAGGAGGCAGAAAAAAGGTGGGAGTGTAATTCATCTCTCCACGTCAGCGGTATACTGGAAATGACAATGCAAGCAGATAACACAAACACACATGTACGCAAATGTCTATATTTATGATCCCATTAAACCAAGCATTCACAGTCTGTCAATTTTGTGCTTATTGTTGTAAATCAAGTAAAGTAGTCAGTTTATCTTAAAGTTGCATTACATCTCTACTTGGAGTGCAATTTAAAATGGATTTTTTAATTTTAACGAACAGATAACTAATAAAATAAATGTATGCGGATACAGCCCTGCATGTTATCCCAGACGTCAGGCTTATAAATCTCTGTCCTTGTGTGACTTTCAACTCCAAGCTATGCTCCCTCAAGGATACATGTCTTAGCATAATACTGACAGCTTAGGAGTCATTGAGATGTGGTCCCTCTACTCTGATAGACAGACACTACAAGGCAAAGAATCCCCCTCCCCCTTCACCAGGTTGCTGCCAGCACAGTGCCAACTTTTCAGCTTTGGCACCCTTGACCACTGACTCTGTCTCATTCACACTTCCCCTCCCCCAGACACAGAGGATAGAGCCAAGCAGTGTATGGTTCACATCTACTGTCTGTTATCATTACATATAATGTCCGTAGAGCAGCTGTTCAAAGGGCATGCTGTTTTCTCAAATTGAGTTACTGACATTTTAATCATTTTTCCTAATAAATCTCTCTTTTTTTTTTTTTTTTTTTTTTTTTTTATCAATCATCCAGTATTTTTTTGTGAGTCCTGTGCCAGATAAGGGGAGAGACAGGCAAGGTCATATCCCTCCCTACAGTCCCCAGCTGGCACTAACCCCGATGACAAGAGTGTCTGGGAGAGGGATGTGTTTTCATGCTAGATGCACAATTTGTCCTGTGTTTACTCTCCTGTCCATTTGCATCATCAGCAGTAGACCTGAGTGACATTAACTTGAAGTCACTGAATGTTTTTGCTTTTTTAATTTCATTTAGCCGAAAAAACCTTCCTCGGATATGAGCTACATGGCTACATATGTACAGACTCCATCTTAATACTTTGAGTAAATCATAACCGTAAAATACATTCCACAAAGAAAACGTGGTCATTCGCACTTTTCTTCTCCTCTCATGCATATTATGGAATAAACCCGTTAAATGTCAGTGAAATTAGCTGAGGCTGTAGCGTAACCTGTTTGAGGAGATTATCAAGATACAGCACTGTGAAATTAGCCCTCTGAAGATCCAGTTATTCACATAAAAGCTTCCAAGAAAAGCCCAGTGATTATCAGTTGGTTTCACCGGGGTTATAATGTTCCTACCTTTTATGTCGCTCCAACAGCTTAATTTGAATTTTCACAAGATCACATCAAGAAAAAGAACGGTCTGAATTCGGGATGTGCTTTTGCATATTCAGGTTGCTTGCTGAAATGTGTGGGGGTTTATAATATATTACATAAGCACAACAGGGTTCCTCAACTCTGCCTGCAAATGTATAGTCACACCTGATGATGAACAGAATGACCTGATTTCCTGTATCTCCTGAGACATCTGTGCAGATGAAGGAGCATGGTGCATCAGGCCTCCATTTCCTTCTTCTACAACCTGTCATGGAATCAATCTTGCCTTTAGATGTGGTCTCTTTAGGGAACAAATCAGAGAAGGTGCTTTGGTTTAACCTTTTCTGTCTGTCTCTCTCTTACTATTTCTATCTGTGAACGTAGCCGTATATCCATCCTTCCCTTTTGTCATCCTTTCTCGTCTTTCTCCTCAGAGATTACCACTTTTTCTCTTTCCTTTCCCTCACACTGACTTTCTTTCCACCTCTCCCTCTTTCTTTCCGCCTCTCTCTCTCTCTTTTTATCTCTCCTTGTCTCCCCCCTCCACCCCCCACCCCCTCGTCTTCATAGTGCGGCAGCTCTTGGAGCTGAGGGACTGTGATTAGGACAGAAGAGAACTGGCTGTAAGACAGAGACAAACTCAGAACTGGGTCATCATTGTTTCTGTGTGAGGGCCCGCTCTGCAGATGAAAAGCTTGAAGACAAGAGGAGCAAACGACGCTCGATACAGCACCGGGAGCCCTTAGACATTTCTGGGCTACAGAAATACTCATGCAAAGGAGGAATCGGAACTGCAACACAGAATTTATGTAATAAGAGCTGAATAAAACATGCTGCTAGCCTGCTTTTTTATCTGTGAACCTTCAAGTAAAGAATCATCCATTGGTCCACTGACGCTGCATGGCAGAGATGCAGAAAAATCACATAGACTTGATTTGTTCATGATGCACATGACAGGTAAAACCTTGGTTGTCAAAGGGTAATAGTATTTTGACAATGATCATCATTTTTCTCCTTCACTCTCATGCTCTGTCTCTCTTTCTCATCCTCCGCCTTCACCTCTCTCTCGCTATCTTCCACCCCTTTAGCAGATAGTCTGACAGGGTCTGTCCCACTGGCCAACCATTCAGCACTCATCATGCGCATCATTTCCTCTCATCATTCCCCCCGGTGTGCTTCTTCCATCTCCTCTGGCCTATTCACTCACCATCAACCACTCCCCATAAACCCTTTTATTTGAGTATGTGTGTATGTGAGTTGGTGTGGAGTACATAGAAGTGGTGCTCTTCAGATACACACATGCATATTATTACCTGTTTGGTTGATATAAATGTCTTGTTGAAGGCAGCGAGTATCTTACTTAGTATCATTTTTCAATTAAATCTCTCTGATCTCACTGTCTGATCATTGCCTGATTTGTCTGAACATGCTCTCCAATCAGGAAACTAGAAACCATCACTAGTGGCTCTATTAGATGGCTGCCTTGGTGTTTATGTAAATTAGTAGAAGAGGAGGACGACAAGTCTCATAGTGCATGTGAAAAAGTCCTCCTCTTTGACTCCTCCCTTGACTCTTCATTTCAAACGAACTTCTCTGTTCGCATGTTGTTCTTGTCTTTTTCTTTCCCATGATTCATGTGATGTCTGTTGCTTGTGTCAAACCTTTATTGAAAATCAGAGTCAGTGGTGCCTTGGCCTACTTTCCAAACCATCGAGGAGCAAATAATCAGCCCGAGCTGAGGATTTGCCTGGCAGTTTCTCAAATATAGATGGCTGTGAAACATCCTCTTCAAGTGACTGGGTTTGACTGGGAGACTCATTTTTTCCAGCTGAACACAAGTATACTGAGACTTCTACTGCCATCTAGAGCATGTTTTAGAGTAGTTCATGCTTGAAATTTGGACAGAGAAATAAAGATGCTTTACGCAAGTATATTAAATCTGAGGACATTGCAGTTCACATTTTAGACCCGCATTATTACTATGTATGAAACGTTTATATAAATTGTGTCGAATAGTTTAATTAATGAGTCCATATTCATTCAACACACATGAAAATATTGAATCATTTTCTTTAATGGATCTCTTACTTGTTGCCTAGTTGTTTAATAAATGAATCTCCTCATTGGCACAAGTAAAACCAGAATTCCAGGTACCAGAAACTGCCCAGAGGTTTATAAATGAACTGCTTGTTGTTCAGTGTGGGACCAGTAACCAAAAAAAGCCAGAGTGAGTGAGTGAGAGTGAGAAAGCCAAGGATCATCAGAGGCTTAAACCCTTTTGATATATTATCCACCTCATTTTATTGTTTTCCCCAACTTTATACATTTTTCTTCCTTTTCTTTCTTTCTAGTCTTGCACACGATTTAAAACATCCAAGTTACTCTTTGCAGATTGTGTTCCACACTGATTTTTCTAATCACCGTTTTCATCTTGCTTTAATTAAACCTTTTATTGGACAGAGGCATGGGCCATTATGTTCTCTATATTTCAGAGAGAATGGATTGGAAAATGACTAATACCTTATGCTGACCTTTCTCAATCGCTGCCTGCTGGCAAGGCTATGCAAAGCAATTTCACCAACATATTTATCTCATCCAGAGCACACCTTAGACTTAATCCTAATGGCCTTTTCATTAGACTTTTAATTGAGCAGTGTGGAGAGTGTTAAAATGTGTCTCAGCAGCTTTTGAAAAGTAGCCCCATGTCAGATCCAGTCTTGGCACGTTAATTTGTGGTAGTTAAACCCACGTTAACCTCTCAGTATATCCATCAATCATGCATGTTCTGTCTGTTTAATTCCTGATATAGCTGTGATGCAAAGTAAATAGCATACTAATCACCAGAGCAGGGGCTATGATTTATTACAGCAAGCATTATAACAGTTATATTACATCTAATAAGTGCAGACCTATGCTATTAAACAGACGACCATATGCAGGATCTATTAAATGTGTTTCTGAAAGATCTGAAAGAGTGAAAGCAGTTGTAGTTATTAAATGAGGAACTGCAGCAAGCAAAATATGTTTTTTTGTTGTATTTCACACTGATCCTAGATGCACAAAAATCAACATAAGCAAAGATAATTAGATAAATCTACCATAGAACTACACCTGTGATCATAGTCAGGAGTATGTGATTTTATTTTTTTTAAAATTATTATTACTTCAAAGCATTCATCCAGACATGGAACATTAGTATTACACATAGCCTACTCTGTATGAATAATAGGATTTAATCAGAGCTCATTTTATAATCAACTCCAACAGGAATACTCATCTCATCCAAGAGTGGTGTGAAGTTTGTAAAGATGCCAGTAGGTGGCACTGCATGCTCAACTTGTCTTATTTAGCTTTGTATGCAGTGAGAATATACCAGGGACAAAGGTCAAATAACACAGCACTGTTGACCAGGATAGGGTCAACACATAAATATCTCCAGGGACTTTCTCAAGTGGCTAGTGCTGCTACTTAGTGTGAGATTTGCCAGAGGAAAAGGCAGAAGTCCTATTTCCACCTCAGCAAAATGAAATCAGAAGCCCCTGGGATTTGGCTCTGACCCTCCAAGCCCTCACTGCTGCTGAGTGATTACTGAAATATAAGAGGCTAGAAGGTGTGGGGCTCTATTAACTACACATAACTCTGGTGCAAAGCTTTATTAAAAGCTTAATATGCTGCAATGGACAGTGTGTATTGGTAAAGGTAATTTTTTTTAGGAACTTTACACCGACTTCTTCTTTAATTCATTAACAGACGGTCGTATATGCGTAGCACAAAAGCTACAATACATTCGTCATCATGCAACAAACCAAGCCGTGCATGGCGTCTAATTCACGACTTAATGTCAATTTTATTTGTTTAACGTTTAGTGGACAGGAATTCCTTTGGTTCGCTTCAGACCTGCATGCATTTTATTGGCTTGTGTGGGATTTAGGCAGGAAACCAGAGCTAATGCCCCCTCTCCCACTTCAAACGGATGCCAGGCACCCTTAAATGTCATGGGGTGGTTAGAGAGTTGAAGAAGGTGGGAGGGAGGGAGGATTGAGGAGTGAGAAGCCGGGGCTTGCTGGGTGAAAGGGAGATTTCCAGCCACACCGGGCTCACCTCAGAGCTTATCAGTGTATGCTGGATGTAGCTTTAGGAGGCTGCTAAGACAAAACAGATGCAGTAAAGGCTGATCTGTGCCACTTCGTGTCAGGTAGAGCCAGGGTCAACCTCAGGCGTTTTGGCGGTGTAGGCCAATCTACAACTCAAACTTACTGCAGATGTTCCTGACTAGTGCACGGTGCAGCGTTAAGTCCTGCGGTTCATCTTTCTTACTTGACAGCAGTATCCTGAAAAATTTTGAAGGTTTCATGGTGTCACTGCAATTACATACCCCAGTGGATTTCTTTTACTTTTCAGATTGACAGCTCACAGTGGTTTATATTTGGAGTATCAAAGTCTGTGAGTGTGTGTTCTGGGGCGTGTTGGTCACTGGGAATCCCACGGTGCCTTTCTACTCTTGCCAGCAGCAGTGTTTATAGGATTTTCTCTCATTTTCTCCAGTGTTAATTTATTTCCATAAAGGCAGCCATGACACATTCTCTCCTCTGCTTTCTGTCTCTGTGTGGCTGTATTTTACTGAGCTATGACTTTCTTTCCCTGTCGCTCAGTGCTGAATGAACGAATAGGCTAAACTGACCTCTGTCCTCTGCTGCTTGGTTATTTTAATGATGAGTACCATCGTCATTGTCAACTTCTCCCACTCTCCTCCTCTTTTTGTCTCTGTCTTTTTATCCTGCTCAGGATAGTTGACACCCTGCTATTGCACTGTTTTGTGGTTTTGAATAACTTTGTATTATAGTGTGACATTTCCTGAGGTATGTCATTATTGTTCATTTATGTTGCTGGGTAAAAGCACACATTGTGGCATGCTCGACTTCAGTTTCAACTCTCTCACTCTCTTTTCCTTTATGGTATCATACTCCTCCCTCCCAGTGGGTCTGTCTGGCATCCACAAAATACCATCTCTCTCATCGTTAGGATTACATAGAGCTCATTTCCCTTTGATTGCAGAACCATTAATACACAAAAGTATTGGTGGCTGACCTGTGACCTTTCTCATCAACTGACAAGTAAAGCTGGTCTCATCACTTCTCCTCTCAGGCTCTTTGGACCCCAGAGGTCTGGGTCAGGGTTTGAGTAGTGTTTGCACTGACTCTCTGTCAGACTTGCATGATACACTGCCACTTAACAAGAAAGAAAAAAGGATGAGAAATGAGGCATTTCCGGGCCCACGGGTTTATTCCTACAGCACCGTAGATTACATTACAACATACAAATGGGACATATGACTCATTTTGAAGAACTGCTTTGAACATTGAACAAGTTTGTTTCAGTGTCTAATCTACATTAAGAAAGCATAAATACACTAAACGGGACATGGTTGTATCATTTTCTGTCTATAGGTGTTACTATAAAAAGTCTTCTTTGGGCATATTTGTTGTAATTATCAAAACTGAGAGAATGAAACAATTGGTCGAATAAAGACGATTCGAGGAACTCACAAGAACATGTAAAATTACAAACTATGGTTGTCTGATATCTATGAACATTTTAGTGTTCAAATACAGTGATGGAAAAAAAATGACATGCCATATGGGTCACTCCACAGGTCAGCAGCAATTTATAAAATAAAAAGCACTTAACACTACTTTCACACCACATCCTCTGTTTTTATCTGTTCCTCTCATTTTTCAGATGGCCATCACCTTCCGCCGAGGAGCGGTATCCATGGTGACCACATCCCTCTCAGAGCAGACTGTTTGCATGGGATCAGGGTTAACTGCCTGCTGCTGGAACCGGAGGGGCTGATGGGAGGTGAAAGTGGGTGGGGGCTGACGGAGGATGACTATCTGAGCGCTGGGTCCCTGCAGGAGGAGGTCAGTCAGCTCCTCTACTGTAGAGTTGACCACTGGTACACCATTGACCTCCACCAGCCTGGAGATGAAAAACACAAACAAACAAACATATCCCATAATGTCAAAGAGAGTCTCATCATTATCTGATTGTTAGTTATATTCTTAGAAAAAGGAAGTCCATATGTTCTTCTTAAAGGTTTTTTTGGTAACAGTTTGTACTGAACGTAAGGTTCACACCTGAGCAGCTAAATGGAAAATTCAACCTCATGTGCTCCAGAATATCAAATATTTATCTGACAGTGTTCTCACTACAGATAATTGCAGGGACTTTGTAATGTTTATTTAAGAAGAAACACCTATTAGGAAAAATTCACAAATCACAGAGCATGAAATATTAAAAGTGTTACTTGTTACATGGAGTCTGCGCTCCGCTCACCAGTTTTATTTACAGCTTACCTTCTTGTGTATTCACAGTCTTTGCCAGGACTGTCTTACATCAACATCTGTGTGTGTGCTGACAAGTTTCAAAAGTGTATCCACAGTAAGTATGTGCTTGTTAATGCAATAATTACTTAATTGTATGAATTCTTTTGTCCACCTTTTCTCTTCTGCCAGTGTCGCATTACTGTGTTTTCATGTCTTGTGCCAGGGTTTCTATAGCAACTATGCGGTAATGACAGAAATGGGAGGGATGACTGATATACTGAAAACCACTCTCACTAACAAGTGGCCTCTTTGAACACCTGGATAAATGACTTAGATGGAAACTGTTGTGGTGTTTTATATTACCTGTCATCCACACAGAGGTGACAGTGGTCTGCCTGGACCACCACGAGGCCACTGCCTTCGCTGTAGTGACATGTAAAGCCATAGCAGCCCTCAGGCCCCTGGGTCTCCTGGACCACCAGCAGCATGGCGGGTGATTGTGGTGACACCAACTGGCTCAGGCTGCTTATGGCTGAACCCTTTTTTGGGTTTTTTTCCTGAATGAAGAAAAACAAATGAACAGAGACACATACATGTAGACACACGCGAAAAGGAACACAGAGACATATGCCTCCCTGAAAATGGTTTAGATGTTAAGGCACAGCTCATCCATGGGAAAGTTACATTTTAATGAGCTTAGTTTATGCTCATCCTTTAGTCTAACAAGATCATGTTTGACTGCAACAGCGATCAAGGAAGTTTTAAAGCTTTATGTGCCACTGATGAATAATTCTAATTTCTTTATCTTTTCCTTGAGACAAATACGTAACTGTTTCTGAAACGAACACAGCCTTTTAAGTAGCTGAAGGTTTTAGACTACATGGAACCCCTTAAGTGATAAGGCGAAGGATGTATCATCACAAGGACACAACCAAGATATAATGATTAGCTTAGGAGGAATCACACCACAAGTAGCTCGCAGGGATCAGAAATAACTTGAGAGCCTAACCACTGAATTCCACTGCTCCCTTATCCAGCCTCTTGGCATACCCCCCCCCTCCACCCCCTGAATGCCGTGTGAATGCCTTGCAGCAGTACATGCCGCCTTGCCGGGGTCAGAGGTCAAAGCTAAGGCCTCTCTGTCCTCAGACGAGTGGTCCAGACAGGATATAACCACGGAAACACAACTGAAGCCCTTTGAGAAGCAGTCTAATATGCATCATTTTCCCTTTTAGTTTGGCCTAATGTTGAACACACGCCAAGAGCCCAAGGAATTTTCTCTTCATATTCTTCTTGTTTATCCACAAGATCTAATCAAATCCTAAACTACCTGGCCCAGACACAGCGCATTCCACATATCTTAAAAAAAAACAAAACAACAACAACCAATGGTCACATATTCCAGATTATAAAGGAGACTCATTATAGAACTGTCTACTGGGGAGAATTTAAGATTTACATTGCTTTAGGAGGATCTAATTGCAGAAATGGAATATATTATTCATAATTATATTTCCATTGTTGTATAATTATACAAAATAATCATGTTTTTATTACCTTTCATTCATTCATTCATCTTCTATACCCGCTTAATCCTCATTAGGGTCACGGGGGTCGCATGGAGCCTATCCCAGCTGCTTAGGGCGAAGGCGGGGTACACCCTGGACAAGTCGCCGGTTCATCACAGGGCTTATTACCTTTCAGTGAACGTTTATATCTAGCCATGTTTATGCAGTAGCTTAGAAGTGACTTTGTCTTCTCCTTTTTTCAGTTTTAGTTAGTGTAGTTGGTGGCATCCAAGATTAAAAGCAGAACCTTCACCCACTATGTTTGAGTGTGGAGTGGGATTAACAACTACAAAACTAAAAATCCTACTGAGGACAAAATAAAAAAAATAAAACTGTTTCTAACAACACGTTTTTGGCCACTGACAGGGTTGTATTCATTTGGCTGCAGCTTTACTGATGTCACACACTGAACATTGAACTGTAATGGGTTCAGTTACCTACCTACCTACCTAATGTCATTTAATTATCTACCTTCTATCTACTCTTTGACATAGATGCTGTATTGTCTCCCTCACAGGAAGCTGCATCTGCAAGAAAACTTCACACGCTGTGAGAAAAGACTCCCTGACAGGTTAGTCAACATAGATGCTAAATGGAAGGATTTTGTTTCACTTATAATGATGGGTATTAGTATAAAACTCATTGCAGTGATTGTGGATGTGGATGCCTTGGCTGCAGCTAAGATCTTTGACACAGTCTATCTTGGCGGTAGAAAACTCAGGATGGAGTAATGTAAGACAATCTCACCGCACTGATCTATAACAACTTGTGGCATGCCTGTTTCTAAATAAAAACTCCACAGTATGAGTATAGCTTTCCTAAAATCAAGAACATGTCATGGCCAAGATTTTTCTCAAAACTTTAAGACCAAGTGAGATTAGAAAGAGGGAAAACCTTAATTCTTCAAATTTCCCCTCTTTAATAGTCTGTCTGAAGCTTTTAAGTTGTCCAAGCTAAACTGCTTATTTAAAATCATTTCCGCCATTTGTTTCCCTCCCCTCCTCCTTACACATTCTCCCTCTTGTTTCTCTTTCTCTTTCCCTGTCCGCTGCATTATTGATGCTCTCCAGTTGCTATAGATCTTGGAGATTAGACTGCCGATGATGAAATATTTCCTTATTGTCTGCAATGCAGGGCAGCCTACAAGACCAAACACGGGGCGGTCTGCTCCTTATTAGAGCAGCGGCTCCATCAGTTCCCAGGCTGCTCCTCAGCTCTGACCTGTGTGTTAACTCTGATTAGGTCATATGATAAACATTAGCGCTGCTGCTTTTCCCACAAACTCAGCACCTAAAAAAGCGTGGCCCCGGGGCGGCAACGTGACACGGGGCACCTTTCAAAGCCAAAGCCGCGTGTGTCCTTTCATGGCACCTCGTTAGGGCTTCTCCAACGGGATAAAAGACCCACATTAAAAAAGAAGTGGGCTCCTCCGGGGATAGATGCAGATAGTTTTACACATGCTGGCCCATTTCTTCATTGGACTCTTGCAGTGGCTTTTGTCACACACATTCCACTGCTGGTATGGTCACAGGCTCTCGGGTGTCAGTGCTAAACTTCATTTTCTCAGAAAAAGTGCATGTTCATCTAGAGGACTTCACTCAGCCTTTACCCACTCTCACTAACTGCACAGCTTAACGAAACAGAGTGGACTGAATAGAGTATTGTGCTGTCACTCACGACAACAATGAAGAGAAGATCAAAGTTGATGGACATAATAGTGTCAAGTCAGGAAGTCGTTAACACCTTTGCTGGTGTGAAATACACAGCATATCTATTGTTGTTAACAAAAACTATATGAGCCCATTGTCACTGTGCAAAAAAACAAATCTGACAACTGAGATTGTCGACATTAGAGACACCTCTATCATCAACTTATATTGTTTTGGTGCAAATCTAAGTTAGTTATTCAAGTTTAATTTTAGCAATCAAAACATTCTCCCACTCAGAAAGCACAACTGAGATAACACAACTTTCCCACACATTTGCACGACTCTGTTTCACACAGTAAACTTCAACTTGTTTTTGACTTTTTTTTTTGAGCACTGCTTATAACAAATGAAATCATACCTTAATATAACTTTCCTCTAGTGCATTTTGGAGTTGAGCCAGCTGTCGGCTGAGATGTACCAGGGAAATTTCTTCTTTAAACACCTCGCAGTTCAGCTTAATTTTCTCCAAAAGACGAACCTCCAACTGTCTGGATGTCAAGATATTGGATAGATATATGATTTTAACAATGCATGACTTGCATAGTTTGAAAAATGTTGCTGTTGTGTTAGTCTTACAGTATAGGGGTTGAAATTGCAAGTCTCATCACATCTTTGTCTAAGTATATGTAAATTCTAGCAATGTGTCCTAGTGGGGATGCTACAGCTCTGCAGTTTAACCTATCTGCATTTCTTTATATAAAATAAACTCCAAATACAGAGTGACACAAAAAAACGGGAACTTTTTAACAATCCAATAAAACCAAGAGTGATGGAAGAAAAACATTTTATTCATAGTAACTTAAAACATGCCATTTAAATGGGACCTATGATGCTACTTTTCGGCCCTTTGTATTTGATTTCTTGCCCTTCCAGAATAGTAACACACGATTAGCGGCACTAAAAACTTTGTAGAAGTGTGTCTATCGATGTTTTGTTTATTCGTATTTCTTGCATCCGGCCAAAGCGCTCTGTTTTACTTCACTCCACCCCCTCCATTGTTGGTGTACACCCCGCCCAACCCACAACGCTATGATTGGTCACTGTATGTGACTAATCACAGCCGAGCGCTACCTCCTCAATTTACGCTGTCACCGGGAATGACTACGCCGCATTATCTAAGAACCTGTCAAACTTAAAAATGTTTGAAAATGACACTTTCGCAAATACAGCCTTATGTGTTAGATCCTGAATCCAATCCAGAGGCACAGACGTGAAAAGCTGAACTTGTTGAACGACAGAGGCTACATCAAGACCTCTCTGAAGAGTAAGTAACTGTTAGCTGTAGCTATATTGGCATTACTTGCTAACCTGTGTGGTCCATTTCTTCCTGGTGCTTGCCTCTTTGGGAAAGCTGAATAAAAACCGCTTTCCCTCACACCCGAAGACGCACTTTCTTGGAGCCATTTTCATTGATAAAACTTCCGGGGCAGTGCGAGGGAGGGCGAAATCAGTCAGAGTAGGTGTGAGCATGTTAGGAAAGTCCGCTGCAAAGTGACGTCACTTAGTGAACAATTTTGTGAACGGAACAATTTTAGACATGCCAAGTAAGTTCTACGGCTCACGCCCGAACGCATGAACGTTATTTTTTGACAATTTCGTATCGACTGACACTTATATTCAACAATGCAATAGTATTAAGAGCTCAAAAAAGTGGAAAAGTATCATAGGTCTCCTTTAACAAACAATGATGGAATTTTCATTTTTTAGAAATTACATCCTGTAGATGGCGTCTTCCTGTATGAATTAATTCTTGAAATCTGCTGTTAACATTCCTCCTCATACTATTGGTTTCTTCTTTAGGGCAGATCCAGTCTCTTCAAAGTTATTAATCCACCATTATTTATCGCGTGTTTTGATGGAACAGCACCATGACGTCCTAAGTTGTAAAAACGTCAGAACTCCCTCTGCGCAGCTGTCAAACTATCACCGTTTTTATAAAACATTTTTATGGCTAACGCACGCTGTTGCCTGTTCCACTGATCCATGGTTACTAAAATGGCAGTATTTACTTGCTCAAGGTCACTGTCTCGCAGTGCTGCCACTTGCTCATGTCTGCCAATATGCACTTCAAAACATTTTTTGGGTCACCTTGTATTTGATTTACTGTGTTTATTGCTTACAAATATTCACTTTTTCTTCTCCATTTTTGCTTTTGAGGTTATGATATATATTTACAAATGCTATATGGGTGAACAAACATTTATAACCTGTTAAAGACCATCCATATTCATTTTAGCTCATCCACCTATCCCTCATGTCACTGAAAATGAAAGAAAAGCTCTGACAGTTCACTTACTTCTTCTTGAAAGCAGCAGGATTATTAATGTTGTCCCTGAGAGTCTGCAGACTCTGCTTCTTGTCATTCATTCGACTTTCGATCATTTCCAGCCTCTGTTTCAGCTCGACAGATCCAAGTCTTTCCACATCCAACTCTCCGTTCATGTTCTTTAACTCGGAGCAGAATGCTACTAGGCCGTGGTGGAGCTCCTGCACCTTGGGGTCAAGATTTTTCACACTTTCAGTTTTGATTATAATCACTAAGTGCAGAAATTCATCAAGTTTTCTGTAGTTCTTTCAACATTTTCAACAAGTGTCAAGGTGTTAAAAATTGTATAGATGAAGCTGAACAGAGACACTGACCTGCAGAATGACATTTTGTAGCGAATCCACCTGTTGGTTTAGCTCCTTGATCCTCCCGTCTTTAGCTGGCTGATGAACTTGGACATTTTTGTTGACGTCATTATTGTCATTTAAGCCGTTGACCGCTGCATTGTTTGGGGAGGCTGATGGTTTGTCCTGAAAGTATACACAATTATTTTATTACTCAAGGCCAGTGTGTGGCATATAAACATATGTTTAATGCCAGTCAATGATCTTGAAGTCTGTACCACTTTACAAAAGTGCAGCTCCAGTTGCCTGGTATCTGATGAAGATGTCAGCAGACTCCCAATCTGCTGATCCAGTGAAAGCGCATCTGGTGAATCTTGAAAGTGGAGCAAATATGCAGTTAACATAACCTCGTTTTTTTTTGGGTGAAAACAGAATATTTGTTGTATTATGTTTTGCAAACCTTCCTTGTCTTTCAGTGTAAACAGACTTGTATCCTCTGTCATCCCCAGCATCTTCATACATGAATCCATTATCTTCCCCACTGTGGTTTCCTTCGGGGTTCTTAGATGAACTATCCGCTGTGACGCTTCACCACAACATGACACAACAAGCAAAAGTATTGGCATGAATTATCTTAGCACATTTAGGTGTTTATTACTAAAGAGCTGACAGACTCGAGTGAAGGTTTGACATAGAGTGCAAACCTCAGTTTTAATATAGCAATGCTCCAGGGCAGGGATCTCTTACATCTTGTTTAATGCCGTTCATGCATATATTTCCTTTTGCGCAGCATCCCATGACTCACCATTAATTGTAATCTCTATGAGATGAGAATTCCTCTGTGCCATGCAGTTTTGGCTGTTGTTTCTATAAAAGGAAATACAAAGAATATTAAAATGCAGCCTTTTTCAGAGTTTCTTAGCTGTTATTGCTTTGATTCATACTGATTTTTATGTGTTCGGTGCTTGATATGACTTTGTACCTTAGCTTGAGAGAACGCTGATTCATGCTTAGACAGCCCACATGAGGAGAGGACTTCGACTTGCCCATTGATAGTAATGTAGTTGTGAATGTCTCAACATTATTGGGCCCTAAGGATTCTGTGGCGATAAGAAACATCAGTAAATATAATTTTGTCATACTTTATCTATAAACTGTCAAGTTAGATGTTTGATGATTGTGTCATCTTGATAAGAGTGTACCGAGCAGAGTGTCGAGTCTCTGGGTGATGGTGCTGGCAGGATGTAGTTCATTATAGATGGCTGACAGTAGCTGCTCTCTATCTTCCAGTGTGGTGATATGGAGCGTGTCCAGGGTGTTCACATCTACAGCAGCGATGTCTTCCCCGCGGAGCTTTGCCTCTAAAAGAAAAATATTACATCAAATTTGGTCTTCACAGCAAGCATTTCTGGAATTAGTATGTGAAGAGGATACATGTAATGGGGTTCCAGCTCTATTTACACAAATTACATGTAAGAAACTAATGTAGTTACAACAAAAGTTAGAACAATAAAGGTGTCAGGTCCCTGAACCTTATCTCCTCCCCCTAAGTTTTTATCTGATCTGTGGTAAAGATAAAACAATCTGTCATTGTCTGCATGTGTTATGCAGCCACAGGGCTGAGAGAAGAGGTAGAAGTATGTGTCTTACCTCTGATGAAAGGAAGACATTTCTGTAGCCCAATACTAGTGAACCACTGGCAGACTTCATCTGTGTTCAGCTCCTTGAGAGATTTGGATATCTGTCTGTCTGTGTTCTGTGTGGAAAAAGGGAGGCCATGTGCTGAAATATTTTAACATGAGCAAGAAGCACATAAAGAGTGCAGAAAAGCAGCACATGACACACAAACATGAAAGCAGATAAAAAATGAGTCAGACCTTAAGACTGCAAAACAAAACATGGTCAAACACCAGGACAGTTTGTCATTGTCTGTGTCAGTGTCAGGAATTTGATTGAATTTCATGTTTAAACATTTTACACCAAAAATGTGTCTGTTTAACCATAAATAAATGTTTAAAAAGCACAGTAAAATGTTTACTCAGCTGGAAATGTAAACATAAATTTCTATGTAATTGTTGCCTTAGTCACAGATTGTGTGTTTATGTTGCTCCTGGGAAGAAACGTCAGTGTTCCCAGTATCAGATGAGTGTGGAGTGATTAACTGAACAGAACTGAGGGGTTCACCTTGTCTCATTAGTTTTGCTTTACTGGATAAGACTCCCAGTTACAACACAATCAACCCAAAACTAACTAAATAATCCATAGTTTTAACCATTTTGTCTAATTTGTGGAGCTGTGTGAGGCTCCAGTGTGAGGGGTGGTTGACTCATATGTAATTGCTGAGGTACCAGAGGAAAGTAAAACATCTGAAAATGTATGGAGATAATAAGTGCCGGACATGAACAATTTACTTTTAAAGAATTTTTTTTCTTTTCGTTGTGTTTTACAGCTGACACATGGATTGCTAAGGATACGAGCAATCTTGCTTGGCAAATCCTGGACACAAAGACTAAAATCCTGAGACTATTTGCAGAGTCATTGCTTTGACAGATCAAGGGAGCTGGGAAATATAAACAGAGCATATTCTGTAATTGCAGCAGCTCTGGGCTGTGTGCTGATGCCACCCTGAAGGCCCTGCTTTGATGGTTTACAGTACCTTCTCAGCGAAGTTTCCATTCTGATCCTTACTCTGAGGCATATATGATGCTGAATGAAAGGCATAAAGAATAACAAAGTTGTGAGATGGTTTTTGAAGTGTGGATGTCCAAACTGTAAGGTTATGTTGAACCTGACTCACCGACAGTTTTACGTCGTTGTCGTGGTGACGCCTTCTCACCACGGTGTTTGTCTGTGGTCTGGGTTAATGCGTGGAAGGTGGGGCTTCTGGTCAGCGTGTCCCCAAAACTGCAGGATCGAGTTATTGGTCTCTGTCATGTAATAATCAGATTATAATCACCATTTGACTTCAAATGTATACCATGACATCAATTTATATTCAGTAAGTACTTAAACTATATAATTGCTGTCTAAATGAGATAAAGTACATTTCTTCCTATTTCTTCCAATGTGCAGTGATGTTCTGTTCATAACTTTACATACGTTAAAGACATGTGTGCTTTGTTTGATAAGGATACAGTAATAAGTATCATAAGAAAACCTTTGAGGAAAACGGACTCATTCTATGGTCTTCCTACCCTTTGGTGAATAACTGCGTCCATCGTGGTGATGTATGGAAGTCTGCAAAAGTCAGCCTTCAGTATGTCAGAGCAGGTGACGTCTGTACTGCTCAGGTCATCTGCATGGAAATAAAGATGGTACGTTTGTAAATGCATTAGGATACATCCCTACTAAACCTGTGGTGGTTGAAAGAAATCCTGTTGTTTAATTTGATTAAATTAAGCTGTTCCATTGTCATACATTTAGGCCTTCACTGCTTATTTGTCCTGAGGTCACCAAGTCTATTTGCAGTACATTAGCTGGTGCTGATACTGGACGCAGCTCGATGGGGTTGCTTAGCAACCTGTCAGACACACTATCGTCTGTCTGGATGATGACATACTTTTCAGACAACTGAAGTTCTTTCCCACAGAAAGCACATATTCCTACATTTTCCAAATGTCACTTGGTCAGCAAGCAGATATGTTTTTTTCCTGCTATCATAACAAGCAAGATAAATGAGGCTGAGAATATGGCATCCAGAGAGTCCCAGCTTACTAGAGCAGTGCAGCACTGTGATGTGACTTTGACAGATTGTTTACACTTCTAACTTGTAACTTCTTTAACTTTTATACTTTCAGTGATTGAGGTGTCAAGACTCTTTCACTGTTCAAAAAACAGTAGTCTGTTCAAAACAGTTTACCCAACAGAAAAATTCAGCCTAATTTAAACACATGTTTTTCATTTCAGGGGCCTGTTTATGAAAGGCTGGTTTGACATGGATGGGAGTTAGATGGAGTCAGAATCAGATAAGACAGTGTAATTGGTTTATGTGTGTCAGCAGTGGAATCTGGTCTGGGTCCTGGACAGACAGTGGAGTACAGGGAGGGGGCAGTGAGCTGGCACTCTCTCCATCACCTGGCTGGTCTGTGAGTCAATCTGCAGAGGATCATAATGTCTGAACTACAGCTAAACAAATTCCGCCCATGAAAAACACAGAAAGTGAGGAACTTCAGCTAAATGTGAAGACATGTAGGAGGACTCTACTGCAGCTGACCTCAGACATAACAGAGTGTCTTTGAAATCCTGAGAAAATCACTTCCAGTCTCGCTCTATGACTTCTTTTCACCATGCATGGGAGAAAGGGACACAAGATGGAGAACTGTCTGAGAATGCTAATGGAGGGTAGCAGTACACCCACCCTACCACAGCCATGTTCAGACTTCACAAAGCTGTGTCTTCCAGGAAAAGCCTAATCAAAACACAGAAGGACAGGCAATTTTGGGCAGGCTTAGTGACATAGCCCGATGTTGCCTTAAAGGGTGAAATCACAAGTAATGGAGAGATGGACATCATTCCCAGTCTGAGCTGGCTCAGTGAGAACAAGTCAAAGCATGAGTGAGCACTCACAGCCTTGACTGGTTTAGCATAGACAAACATTGCATCCAAGTGCACGCAACGCAGATTGAGAAACCCAGGTTTGTGTGCGTGACGAAGTTTGACAACCACTCACAAACAGGCAGACACACAGGATTACTGACAAAGTAAAGCTTGAGAGTCCAAACTTTTCAGCACATTTATGTAATGGATAGGCAAAAGTGATGCTTATCGTTTCCAGTATTATTGTCCTTCTCTGGTTTGAAAGACGAGTAAGCTCTTTGAGAGATGACTGAGGGAGGAGAGCATGCTGAGTCACAGGAACCCAAAACCTGGGAACCGCCTGCCCAGCCATGCACTGGGAATACACACACAATGGCTAAAAAGGGAGTCCAACAAAGGGGAACTTCTGAAACTCCCAAAGGAGACGTTCGAACACTGTAGCCATGTCACATAATGACTGCAATTTCATCTGAATGGGGAACTGAGATCAAAACGAAGAGGCAATACGTGAGCTAAACAGCTGGAGGAAGAAACCATCATCTATTGCCTTTAACCTCTCACCCAAAGTTAACTTACATGGAGACAAAAAAACTTAATACAAACACTTGTAAAACTTATCATATTTACCACAGGAAAACTCACCCAAGTTGTGCTCAGTGAATGACAAAAGATTTATTCCAGTGTTGACGTTCCCTATGACAGAAGAGAACATCTTACATGAATTTTGTGATGATGTGACTATCCATTTAAAATACATCTTTGCGTGTTCAGTAAGGAGACTTAAAAAAAAAAAGAAAGTTTGGGTTTTTTTTGGTAAATGTAATTGCCATAATTGGCAAAGCACAGATGTTCCCAATATGGATTGTTCATCATTCACTTAATTTTCCTTTATGCCTGTTATTTTGTTACTGTTGTAAGATTTCTACTTGTCTTTTATTCCATGGCAGGTTTAACATAGTGTGCTGATTAACCTCATGAAATAGAAGAAAACACTGTCCACATTCAACTTAAAAATAGATTATTTTAGTTTAATTAAAAATAGATTATTTTAGTTTAATTTTAACCCAGGGTTAAAAGAGAATTAAGAAAATATGTATTTCAGATATGACAGCCTGAAGATGATGGAGCCACTGCAGTCTGCTGATAGTTAGTTGTTAAACCACAAAACTGTGTCATTTACAATGTTTTGTTGTCATCAGTATGACACGATTCAGAGCTGATGGGAGGCTCATTTGATGGGTGTATCGCTTTGTTGGTTCCCGTCTTTGTCCTGATCATGTCAATCTAGGCGTAACATCTTACTTCACTTCTGAACACAAAAGAATGACTTTGATATTGTGTAGGCACGCAGTTCTTCCTAAAAAGGAAGACAAGTTCTTTTTCCACATAAGAGTAATATTTTGAGTGTGAACAGAAATGATATGACTCACTTTTCTGAGTGTATTCAGGGAGTGGAGCCACTTGGTAGGCACTACGTAAGAACCTGGGCTTTGACTTCTCTTCCTCCTCCCTATTTGCTGGCACAGCCTCTCTTTCGTCTCCAAATTGATCATTTATGCTTTCCTGATGCTCAGCTCCACTGTCAGGTCCCGCTGTATCCTTAGTCACTGCAAAGGCTTCTTTCGATTCTTTTGGTTCTACTCTCTCTATCATCTCCTCAGAGTTCTTTTGGTCCTCAGCACCACAGCTCCCATCACTGCCAGAGGTGTTTGCCACACTTTCCTCTGAATTAATTTCAAAGAACTGGTCATCATCAACAATATCAGAGGGAGTTGGTGGGATCAAATTAATGGCAGGGGGTGTCAGGAGTCTCCCAGAAGCTGCCGTGCCATCAGTGCTACTCTCAAACAGCAGCAGGTCTTCTTGTTTTTCATCATCTGTTCCAGTGGTATGAGTGATGGCCTGTTCTACCTGGAGCTGACTAGGGAGTGAAGACAGAGGCTTCAGTCGTTTCTTCTTTAGAATAGCGCTTGAGCAGGCGGACACTGAACTGGCTGAACGAGCCATGCTGTTCCTCTGGGTCAGGGGTTCCTCCTCAAACATACTAAAGCTGGCGTTAACTATCCCCAGATCCTCCACTGTAATCTGGATAGCCTCCTGCTCACCTGATCCCTGTTGATCCAAGCATGGATACTGTGGGCCCCCATTTATCTTCTCCTCTTGTTCCTGCAGTGGATTCTTCTCCTCGCCTTGCAAACATGAACAGCAGAACAGTCTGAACGAAAGACACCGAGTTTTTTTCCTCCATGTGCGCCTGCGAGACCCCAGATTCTCTGAGCCTGCATTTGTGCTTGCCATCGCAACGCTTTCCAACTAAATACTGCTTATATAGCTAAACAGACCATTCTTAACATCTGATAAATCACTGCATCTGCTGAGGAGATAAAAAAAAAAAAAAAAACCTCAGAGATACAACAATGTCCTGTGAGAGAAGGCTGTGCATATAATAAAGAACACTCAACATATGTTGCTTAGGAGAGCAGTGAAAAAATAGTCTAATCCATGCTCCCTGGGTCAGGTGAGCACTTGAAATAAAAGCTGGGTTCAATCAGTGGGCTTTGATATGTTAAGCAGCATCATTGTAGATACAGCTCTATTTTCAAAGGGCTCTAATGTAACAGCAATATGCTGCCAAAATGAAACCTTATCATACAATATATAAAATACAGATAAAAATGAATAGATGAAATGCATGAATGAAATAAGACATGCATTTGTAATATTATATTGTGTGTGTGCACGTGTGTGTGTGCATGTGACAGGGTATGCTTTTACATGATTACAAGTCAGTGTTCAATTTCTCTGTGGGTCATCTGTCGGGGACTTACAGCATGTTTGAAAACAGGTGAGAATATGGGCAGACGGATGCTTGGCTCATACAACCCCTATGGCATCAGATGACATTTCCTTCAATCCGCAGGCCTGGTCCTGTTCTCTGCTACATGATAAGTCCTCCAGCATCAGCTTAAAACCATTATGCCACACCACCCACATTGAAGGCTTTTCATACAAAAGATGATATCAGTGTTTTTTTTCTCACGCCCATGAAGTGACAGTAAAGTGATGTGAATAATTACTGCTCACCAGTATCTACTTCTCACCTCGCAGCCTCTGTGTGGAGTGTAAGAAAGCTGCTACTGTTTGTTTATTCAATTCTGCTGCTTAGTTACTTGTTACTCATTTTCTTCCATTACAACTTGTGAATTTCCTCATTGACAAATTGAGTCCCTCTGTTTACAGGCCAGTTTTTAAAAGTGTAATTTACTTCCCTATAGTGCATGAAATCCAGATTAAGTTCTTGCACTGTTTAAATTAATATGCACATCCTTCTACCGTTATAAAGTGAGTACTTTTCTATATTAGCCACATTCATATGGAAATGTCAGCCCTGTGTTTTACCACAAAGGTTGCCTTAATTGGGTATTTAACAACGCTGACCATTTTTTCCCGAATAAAAGCTGACCTCAGACCCAGTAAATATTCTGAAATTAGGCTAAACAATCTGTGGCGTGCAGTGGTATACTGGCAGCAGATATAAAATGCAAGTTACATCAGATATATATATGTGTAAGTAATTAGACTTTTTAGATATCCTGGGCCTTTTGAGGTTCATAAGGGACTCTGGTAAAACAATAAAGCACAAGTGGGAGGCCAGCTGACTATTTACAGGCTCACTGCAAGATTGGAGACTGTTTGTTGCAGAGGAAGAAAAGGGAATCACATGACAGTTTTCTTTGTGACAGAAGGTGATATGTTGTTTTCACATCCATCGCATAGCTTTAGAATTAGTGGTAAATGAGAAACAGTCTGTTTAGGTTAGATAACACTGGTCTACAAGTAAAATGCTTCCAGAATAAAAGTCATTAAACTTTACCAAATTTGAGTCATAAATAAAGAAAAA
>JAQQZY010000008.1:15957902-15974944 GCA_030068375.1 Ostorhinchus rueppellii
TACAATACATTCACTTTTCCAGTTCTTTCTAGTGGAACATTTATAAAACCATTGTATAAATGTACATAAACCAACATGTGTGTGTAATAACACACCATCATACTGTATATATTGAAAACATGAGCTAACCAGCACTTTTGCACACTGAGCATAGTACAATGGTGAGGTGAAAAAAAAAAAAAAGTACCTGAAAAATAAAGAAAGCTGCCCTCCTGTTAAAAACAGCTGCAACCCATTTAGGAATTAGGCATTCAAGAGAAAAAAATATAATGTATGTAAATGTTAGGTGAGAGCATTCTTTTATCATCGTGCTATGCTGCGAACATGTGTGCATTGTTAAAACACTGCACAGTACATGGGGGTGTTTGAATGTAGGGGGTCATGATCCTGGTCTATACTGGATGCTCAACAAAGGAGGGCAGTAGAGAGCAGATGCACAACACTGACAGGACATAAAACAGAACCCACCACTTCTTTGAACGACCTCCTCTGGTATTCACAAGTCTGGAGAAAGTTAAACCACACAAGTGCTTTTCATTCGCAGTGTAGTGAGGAAGGCTTTTATGATATCTTGATCTGGTATTTGCAAGAATATCAGGTTTTGTCATAATCCCTTTTACATGTTGTTTGAATATACATAAGCGGTAGGGGAACGAAAAGATATATGTAGGATTAATGTTCCATAAGGGTTATGTTTGAAATTAGTTGAAAATCTGCAACCATACTGGCAGATTTCTGAAAAATGGGTTCCTTATGATAAATGTTACAAGACAGTGTAAGCGACAGAGCAGACAAAGATGAATCCTTCACAGCTGCCATAGCCTGGGGCCATTTCTGGGAGAGATGAGTGAGAGAGACATGGAAACCCATTCCTCTGCAGCCTCTGAGTGACGATAAAATTTGGAACTAGTCTAATTATTTGTCTTGAGCTTAGCTTCTTGAATTTGTTTGACTTTCTCCATGCGTCTGAGAAGTGCATCACTGGTCTTCACTGCATTTTCTGAGTTTGGCTACATGTCCAGACATAGACCTGAGAGAGTCTGAGCATGCTCTGTGTATATTTTTACTGGTCCAATAACTAGAGAGTAGTAGATTTTGGACAGCCCACACATGGCTATGCAGTCAACATCAAAACCAGCCCTCCACTCAGGGAGAGCCCTCACCTCATGGTCTGTTATAGTGCCGCAAAACATGTTGAACATTTCCTTTGACAGTCATGTCTCTATAGCCATTGACACAGGACCCACAATTTCTTTTGTGTAGTCAGTGAAGGGTTCTGTGGTGAAGGGGAGCACATAGGTACTAGTGATAGAAGGTAACTAAGTACAAGAATTCACATATTTATCAAACTGAAGAACATTCTTAAGGTGCTCTACTACTTATAATGTTTTCACTTTGTGCAGCTTTATACATATAATCCATTTTATTTTAAAGGGATGTACTTCCTCCACTATACTTATTACCTCCGCCAAGGAGAGTATGCTTTTGTCGCAGTTTATTTGTTTGTCTGTTTGTTTGTGTTCAAATAACTTGAAAAGTTCTGAACGGATTTGGATGAAGTTTTCAAGAATTGTTAGAAATGGGATGAGAAACAAGTGATTACATTTTGGTAGTGATCCAGATCACTGTCTCGATCCAGGATTTTTTTTAACCCTTTAGCAGTCACTGGGTCGTGAGCGACCCAGGGGGCGGTGTTTCCTGATAAATTTATTTTTTTTATGATTTTAATTCATGATTCACGGCATGTACAAACACGTACGATGCTTAAACCACATACCGTTTGAAAGCGGAGACTGTCAGCTTTCATTTGAGACCAACCATGAAAAACAACACTTTTTACAATGCAAACAGTAAATGGTTCTTCTAAGTATGACTCCTCCTGCAATTCATGAGTGAAAAGGCGACTGGTATAGGGTTAAGGGTTTTTTTTTTAATCATTGGGAGATAGGGTATGACAGCACTGAATTGCCTATGAGGTCATTCAGCGCCATCTAGTGGAGGAAAGTACATACACTACCTTGGCGGAGGCCTGCGCTCTCCGAGTGCTTCCCTAGTTTGTCATTTAGGGGGAGGGTTTTGCACAATCAGTAATACAAGATTTAAAAGCACAATATTGATGGTTTGCAAGGTTTTTGGCTTTGACATGTAGGTGGCTTCACATTTCAGCTGTCCATGAGTGGTTTAGTGAGAACAACTCCACCAAAAAGTGGTTAAAGCATCCGATAATTCAATGTTTCACCAAAAATTAAACAGATTAGTGTATCTGAACTTTCTGTTCTGATGAGCACTCGGTTTTATCTTGTTTCATCTGTTTAAAATTGGAGTTCCACCTCCAGCAGCTACAACAGTACCGTGATAATCCTGTCCTACATACTGTATATAATCAGTCAGTGTTCACACGTACTTTTACGTAAATGCTTTATCTACATCATGTTGTTAATACTTACATTCACTTAGGTAGGGTGTTTTTACAGAACCTTTGCACATAAAGGTAGCTTTTTACATTTCTATATCAGTACTTGTCCATAAGTAGAAAATCTGAGTGTTTTTCCACCACCGACAGGCAAATGCACTCAAAAAAAGCAAAAAAAATAAAGGACTTCTCTCTGCCTCAACCAGCCTTTAATTGCATTTACTAAACAAGACAGCAGCATGAGTCACTTTTCAGAGGCAAGGAATGTCACCTCTTCCTGTGAGACCAGGAGGAACGGACAGTCATTACTTGAGTAACATCCACAAACTCTTTATATTTTCAAGGATGTTGAACAACCGGATGAGAAAGGGAAAAAAACAAAAAAAACAAAACCTGATGTCCAAGTGAGGGAAGGTTAAAAAAAAAAAAAAAATCAGCGTATTTAACCAAGGATGTTGAATTGCTCATTCAACAGATACATCAACTCATCACGATTTAAGCCTTTTCACCACGTAAACAGATGCATCCATATTGCTTACACAGATCTTCCTGTTTGTGCTCACCGCCACCAGTCCTCTTGGAAGTCGGACCAAGTGTGCCAAATATTTGCAGTTTCCCTTGCGGCTGATACCTAATAGCATGAGAAAAGGAGTTTGGTAGAGGGGGAAGGCGAGGGCAGTGACCTTGAGAACTTCTGGGCTGAACTTTCCCCTTCACCCCCTCCAGCCCGCCAGTGCTGCGCTCCCTAATCAATTACTGTTGGCAGTCAGGAGACCACCAATGATTAGCAGCAGTGAGGCAGACGTGGTTATGGGGGATGGAGTGTGGGATGTGGGAGTGGATGCATGGGGGGAAAGGAGAGGAAAGAGGTCTTAGAAACGGCTTTGATCAAAACGCTGCTTCAGGAAAAGCAGAATGCATCAGGACACCCCCACTCCCACCCCCCCTCCGGCTCAAATGACCCTTGAACAGTTTTATTTATGTAGGAAAATGAAAGACGGCATCCTTTTGTATTTTGTCTCTCTAGTTGTCACACGTGAGTGGACAGCTGTAGGTTCCGAATATTGTTTGTGCTTGTACATGCACAGTAGAAATCAGCCGAGACCGAAGGGCTCAAAGACATCAACACAGAATCACCACACATAAACATAAACCTTTTTGTTGTTCAGGTCTTTGAAGCAGGAGGGAAATCATTTACAGGGGTTTTTTTTTTAGTTAGTTTTTTTTTTTTTTTATGAGAATCTGTGTTGTTCCCACGCCCAGTGTGGCAAGAAAGCTCAACAAAATCATTTGTCTTGGATTGGCTGATTGGTTTTCTGGAATCTGAGTTTTTTTCTTTGACAGTGATGGAAGTTTAATCTGAGGAGAGCCATGCCACCCACCCACCCACATCTGCTTTTCTCTCACTTTTATTCTTTTTTCTCTCATTTTCACTTGAATTCTCCGATCTTCCTCTTTTAGGTTTATAGGTTTGTCTTTTTTATAGACTGAGAGTGATGCGGACTGAGAAAAGAGGCTCGCATCGCTGCAGATGTCACAAATGTTTGTGTCATTAATTCTCTCCTCTTAGTTTATGGTCGGACTTCAAGACAGCTAGAGTCAGTTTATGTGAGAGAGATATACACAAAAAGAAAGATTAAATAAAGAAACATGAAAGGGGAAGAAGGGATTAAAGACAGGAGATATGAGCCAGAGAAGCAACGCTACAGCAGCTCTTACTCTATATAACACAGCAGACTGCAGTGTGCACAGAAAAACCTGCTTTACAAGATGTGGCTTCCTCCAGGGCTCTCCATGGCCAGCCTTTTCACCAGCTCTCCCTTCACACAATTAATGGCATTATGAGCACCACTGGAAAGCTTCAGCTAAACAGTTTTGTCTGCAACTTTCCCATGGGAACGCCATTTTGTGTAGATGCCAAGTACTCTGGAGTGATACAGTTATCTCTTTTCAAATGATGTCCTTTGGGAGAAATGCTCAGATAGCTTTGAGGAAATAAAGTACAATTAAATTAGGTTTTATCTGTCATTTTAAAGCCAACAGTGATTATCCTGATACTTCACTAAACAATGCTGGTTGGACTGTGACTCGAGCAGTTTTGGAATTTAGTCCATGGTATTGTTTGCTGCGCCTGGTTTGTCTTTGTCATGAGATGTTTTTCATGGCCAGACAAGTATGGTCACTGTGATGTCCACAGCCAGAGCATCTGAGCCTCATCAGGCAGGCATTTCAAAGCTGCTGTCATGGGTATTTAGAAAGGGGCAGACCAAGGACAAAGGCACACTATTGGCAACTTGTCTATTTTGCAGCCCCTTTGAGGTTTCCTAACAATGCCTGTGCCCTCATAGAAATCACTGCAAATTAATTTTAACACTCAGTGAAAAGACAGATTAGTGCCGAGAGGATGGCACAAAGGGTGTTAAATATGGCGAGCAGCATGCTGGACCACAGGCCAGGCCTTGGACACATTACCCACAGCTGCCAAAACTGACCTATTTTCACCAAACCAGCTTAAAGATTTTTAGCATCATCTATTGTGCAAGGAACACCACTGAAGACTTATCTGCATGACCCCCTCTGGCACAGTGCCCTTTGATGCCTCTCAGAAAGGCAGTGATGGGGCTTTAATTAAGTGTGGCAGGTGATTAGTTGGTCCTTATTGATCCTGAGGGCTAGGGACAGACGTTAGAAGAGACAAATGGGGGAAATAACTCTACAAAGAACATAAACGAGGACCTGAACTATTGTGGCAGAGACCTAAGCAACAGGCAACACCCTCACTCTTAAAACAAGAGAGAAAAGTGATTTCAGATTCAATTATCTTCCTTTCAAGAGGAAAGAGAGAGCAGATGGCAACAATAGTCACAGGCCTCACCATGATCAGCATGGACGTCTTTTCTTTGGGACAAATTTACTGTGGTCTGATGTCGTTTTCATTGAAGTGTTCGTATTTAGGGGGTGAAGTTTACCAGGTCAATAGTATATTCATGATAAAGACAACATCAGAACAGACTTAAAGAGTCCTGAGAACAATTACCATTGTTTTAAAACTGCTTTACCTGAATTTTAATTCTAACATTAACCTTCAAAGACATAAAAAGCCACCAGAGACAATCTTAGACCTACTGATCTAACACGTTTAATAACTGTTGATTCACTAATTCTTGCAATACATCTAAATAATTCAGGAAAAATGCCCTTTCATAGGTTTTCATTGTCATCAGATACAACCCAGTTGGACGTTCAGAGGCTCTGTAGTGAACATGGAAGCACCATCATATTCTGAAACATTGATTCAACACTAAAGTTTGGCAAATGACAGTGGATACAGACACTTGTTTTGGTGTTCGGGTTATGGTATATTTTGCAAAAAATGTTCTCAGTTGTGATATAATATCCTTTGAATGTTCTCTGAGCTTAAGTGAAAATCATTTGTGATTGCTAGAATAAATATAGGAAATATAGGAAAATACCTGCTTTTATCTGATAAATAGGACCATGGGTCCTGTAGTCCAACGGCATATTTAAGTACATTAATTGACATTCATTTGACCTTTCAAGGTCAAAGGTTATGGCACCAAATAAAAGCCCATATGTGACTTCATATCTATTGCCAATAGTAATTATATCAATATCTTCAACTGTTTGGAAGTTATATCACTTTGAAATTGTTCCTATTATAAAGCAATGGGGAAATTAAAACTTAAAAAAAACCAAAAAAACAGACATCAGCATTTCTCAGTTCTTCGAACAAACTTGGCAGACCTTACCCCAAAGATGTTCCTTAACAAATACCAAGTCATTCTGATTGCTCGTTTGGGAGAAGAAGATTCTTGAGGAATTGTTTACAGATGGACAACAGACGGACAGATGGACGATAGACGGACGAAGGACTGACGGACGGGCTATGAATGACAACTGAAATCAATAGCCCATCAGGCCTTTTGGGGCATTGGACTAAAAATGTAAATACAGAGGATGATATTAGATTTAATGGTGATAAATCATATAGGAAAAGGTTAAATAAAGAGAAAAATGATTTGAGAGTTGCTACAAAGACAGTTTTAGATCTTCAAGGGTTAAGTAAATACTCAAGTAAAATCTCAAGTAAAGTAAACACAGATTAGCAAGTTAAAAGTAACAGGGATTTGTGATATTTTTGTGTGTGTTTTTTTTTTTTTTGCATCGGTCCATGAGATCACTAATTGGTTTAAAATTCTGTTGTTACTACAGTTCATGGGAGAAATTTATGAACACAGAGACTATTGACTGAGGCAAGTCTGAATTTGTCTGCTGGCTGCCACTGTGGGAACTGAGTGAGAATCATATTTGATTCACGACCAAGTTTTTAACACAAAAAAATTACCTCCATTTAAGGGTACATAAATCTGATTTTTGGAAGAGCAGTGACCCTTTAGAGGGAGCAGGGGCTAAACTTCTAATTAGATTCATGCCATGGGTGATTGAGAAGGGAATGTGTTTACGCTTTGAAAACAGCCATGGATAAAACAAATAGGACCTGGGAGAAATCCTAGAACTGTTTAATGACTAAGAAGTAAAACAAAAAAAGGATTTAGACAAGACAAGTCACTGAAAGACCTGAAGAATAGCCACAGTGCTTTATGAACACACTGTTTATCGCTACAGTATCTTCAGAGCTGTCATTTCAATGGGTCCAATACTTTAAGTAAACTGTGGCTGAAGTATAAACAGTGCAGTCATTGAATAATCTTTAGTTTTAGGTTTATTGTGGATTATAACTAAGCAAACAAAGCATTCATAAATCCTGTAGATGTATTTGCACGTATAAATGATGTGTGTGCCTCTGTATTTGTGAATTTACATACCTGTTTGTGCCTTCAGTGAAGTACTGACCAACTTTTTCTGCTTATGTTTGTTCATATGTATGACAAATCAACAAGATCTAAAAATATATTAACCTTGGAAGATAGTTCCTCTTGTTTACCCACTTCACTGTATCTGTGATTGGTTGCGGCAGATTGACTGTGTTTTTACTAAAATATGGACAAATATTAGCCAAATATGTTGTGTTTTTAATGCTGTATGATGTGCTGTTATGTATTTTCCTTATCTGGCTTAAAGGTTTGTGAGCGCTTATTTGAAATTTGGCTGCAGCAGAAAAAGAGTAAAGAGAAACAATGAAATATTTGGGAGTGATAGTGGATTTTGGTTTAAAATACATAGACTGTATAAGAAGTGGACATGGTCGTATTAGCTTTGTGGAGCTAGAAGTGACAAAAGGGAGGATCTGTAGGAGGTTAAATTATACTAAATGCTAATAGTAAATATTCATGACATCATTGTTATCTTTGGCACACATCTGCCAATTAAAACCTGACATTAAAGCTTTATACTAGCCATAAAATAGCATATAATATAGGATTAACACAGAATATGTAGCCTCTTAAACCTGTTAAGCCATTTGTTTCTCACTGGAATCATCTCAATGTAACACAAAACAATGGATTAACTCAGATAAAAGTCATTGCCATTATCACTTTATGATGTGACCTTTATTTTTTTCACCTCTTTGACTTAGAGTTGTAGCATTAGACAAATAATGCTTGTACTGTTGCAGCTGGTCAGGTTTAGCTGTGATGCACCACCAGATCAAAACCTTACAGCATCTTTTCATGACATCTTTTCGATGTGAACATCCGGTAGTGGTGTAGGTAGGGTTGGGTTACTTGGAATTTAAATGGAGTCCCCTGAAATTTCCAGTAATTGATTAAAAAAAAATTTTTTTTTAAAGTATTATTAAAAAATATATGGTGAGTTGAGAGAGATGATCTCAATGCATAAAAGGCATGAGAAACTCCGAAGCTGAAACTGAAGCACTGTGGTACTGTTTATCTGTCAAATGTTCATTTTGGTTGGTTTCAGTTGCTGCATCTCTTCCATAAATCATGGTTTAGTTATTGTTTGTTCAGTATTAATTGTCAGCCTTGTAAATCCAAGCTGGACTGACTGTACATATCCTGACCAAGGAAAATAAAATTCCCACTTTGTGCAGTAATCTGCACCTGTGTTTTCTGCTTCCATCCATAATAATATACATTATATAGACTAAATGCTGTCTAAAATCAACATTTATTTGTAACATAGTATAGCAAACTATTACATGATCAAAAATCAATTAATTTTAGCAAAAAAAAAGTCTGTTTTAAATGTTTGTTAAAATGGGGTCAGAAACCAAAAAAGGTTGGAAACCACTGATGTAGTGAAAGTCATTGTACTGAATTTAGCCGATTTATTTATCATTTACTACAGTAAATTTCACTTTATTTGGATATTCAATACTACACAGTTAATGGGGGTAAAAATAATATGGGTGTAAAACCAGCATGCTGCTGCTGTACCAAATTTCCCCACATAGTGCCCATGTGTGAAAACACCGGAAGTAGAAAGATAATATGGAGGTAAAAAATGTATGTGACACTGCACCTTTCTGGGGTAACTTCTTGATGTAATCAGAAGATCAGTGTGTGAAGGGATTTTTTTTTTCTACAGTGAGTAGGTCTACTTTTTCAATGAACAAGGCAGAAACAAAATTCTGACTTAAAATTTTAGAGAAAAGTGCAGTCACAATCTTTAATGTTGTCTCAATATGTATTCTAATTGGAATGCTTAGAAACATTATTTTGTGCTGTTGAGAGGAATCAGTTCTCGTTTAAAATTCACATTCTATATAAAATATTTTAAAAATGCATAAAAGGTATAATTCAAGACTGAAAGAAAAGACTAAACATGGCTGATTTTGTTTAACAGGTCATTCATTATCATGAAAAGCATAAGCATCAGTGTTTACATCATTGGTGAGGATATTTCATAGACCTGCATATATTTTTTTGGACACTAATCTAACGTTTTTGGTTTGTATGAAGCAGTTGAACTCACACCCTTCAAAAGCAAAGTATCAAGTAATCACTACCGGCAGTGGCTTTGATAAAAGCTTAACAACATTGTTTATCGAATGTATACTTTATTTAATCAACCATCAATACTTCATTTCAAATTGAACACTTGAACAAACAAGCAGTGACTGATTTCACAGAATGAACTACTGACACTAAACCGACCCTTAAAGCAGCACAATAGTGGCTCCTTTCCCTGGCTGTTGCACTGATGGAATCCTCATACCATTGTAAGAATTATCCTTACAGTCCACACCCAATGTCCAATCACCTTTTGACCTCCACTAATAGTCTATAACTAGATTTTAATGTCTTTTAATGAGTGAGCATTAATCACCCTTACTTGTGATCATTGTGGATATTTACATAGGCTGTAAACAATGAGCTGACCATTGAGACACTTTCTCTAAACATGGTGTAACCCTTTATACTATACTGCAGACCTTAAACTCTGTCATGCAATAAACCTGTGAGTGAGTTTAGGCCTGTGCTGTGGGATGTGCGAGGGGAGTATTTGTGTTCTTTTCCTCCTGTGCTGGCTGTCGTCTCAGGAGGCCATTAATGCCGAATGTCTCGTCATTGCTCAACAGCAGTAGGCTGTTTTAGTACTCAGGTTGCTGAAGGTTGCTCCCTCACCTTGACCCCTCTGAAACAGGAGAACTGGAATACTGTCTTCCCCCATTTCTTCAAATAGCAACATCAGGGTTTTTTTGTTTTGTTTTTTTTACAATGGTGCACTGAGTACAAAGCAACTGCAATATGATTATCTCTAATTTACTTACAGAATATTATAGTGCTCTTAAAATAAAATTATCCGTGTCTATCAAGTGCAGACAGAACCACTAGTTCACACTTCTTCACATTCTATAACACTGTTAAACCACAAACAACTTATTTCCTCTATTTTTTTTTTTTTTTTTTGGTGAATTTGTGCCACTGGTTAGTTTAATTGGTTGTTCAACTTGGTGTTCTGACTTATCCAGGAGCCCCCTAGTGTTAAAGATGATTTAAAAAAAAAAAAAAAATCCAGACGTCTTTTTTATGGGTCCTCTTCAAATTTGAAGGGGTTCTTCACTGGCCCATGCCCTGCCCTTCCACCAGATTTCACGAAAATCTAGCCAGTATTTATTTTGATAATAGTGCAATGTTCAGCATCTTTCTGTCTGACAGTCATACAGAAAGACTAATGATAATAATGTAACAACTAACTTTACACCTGCTTCTTGAACTCACATATACTATTTAATGTATTATTAAAGATATCTATATTACAAATGTATGTTCATGTTAAGGTATTGTGTAGAGTGTGTTATAAACAGCACCATGATGTGCACAGACTGTAGAGAACTGCTGGTATCAGCAGTGTGAACCAGGGTGTTGACAGTTCCCTAAAGCGATATCTGTTTAATCACAGCAAACTAACCTTGATACATGCTCAACAAATAACAGCCTGTTCCAGCTCCAGCACAGCCTGCTCTGAGACCACAGCTCAGGCTAAGAGTCTGTTTGGGGGTTAAATGAAGGGAACTGGTCCATATTGTCAGTTTAATTTGGACTCGTACTCTTTCACAAAACCACGTCCCCGCCAGCCCCCTCACCCCATCCTGGGCCTGGGTGGAATGTAGGGGAATCTGATGGCAGACAGGAAGTCCTTATTGTACTGGTGTAGAGATCCCGGAACCAGACAGCATACGAGAACGATGTCATCCCTGGCCGGGCCAGGCATATCTTTGTGCTTGCTCACCGCGTAACAAAGACGTAAATAAACACTGTTACCCCCACCGGTCTTCAACTGTCATTTCAATTAGGCAGAGTCGTGATCGAAAGCCACGGCCTGTGTTTTTCCCAGCCATGCTGTTACCTCTGACCCCTGTGGCTCGTGCCTGAGGTGATTTTCTTTATTAGTCCATGGGGTCAGTATTTAGCCCCATAGCCATCGGTAGCTGGCTTAAATCTGCAGAGTCAACACTCTGCCTTCCTGGCTGTTAGCTGCATTAGCACACTGAAGCCCCACAGCCCTTCCACTCCCACTCCCCAAACATCCTCCCTAAGGCCAGATAGCATCTCTGTCCCGTCCATTCATGAGCCGACCCAAAGCCTACAAATGTTGATGTAGACAAACTTTCTAGGAAGTACTTTCAGTTTTAACATTATGCTCACCCCAAGTTTCACCTAAAGTTGTAAAGTATCAAAAATAAAAAATAAAAAAAAAACCTTTACAAAAGTGTTGATGAACTTGTGGTTTAAACAGACCCATTTATGATGATTTATTACCTGGAATTGTTTTTAGACATCTAATTACAGACTGAGGGAAAAAAAAGTAATCAGTAAAATAGGGGCCAACAATTGCCTTGAGGCTCTAATCTATCTCATGGTCTGTGTTTAAATAAATATTAGTAGGTCCTTTGACACAAGCCATATAATATCAGAAGTTTTGACTTCTAAACCTTAACTTACAGCCAAAACTGAAGTGAACAAGTACAGAGCTGTGACCAAATGATACATTTTCCAGGAAGCCAAGCCTTTGGAATTGAAACAGTAAATGTTTTGTTACTGACAATAAATCATGACATTGTTTAATTAGCATAGTCAAATTCTCATTCATTGTGGTGTGCCTCTGAGATGTTTCTCTCGTTGGTTTCTACTTGCATATTTCTCAAGTGATCCCACCCATCAATTTTGCCACTGAGCGAGATAGAGGCAAATGGTAATTACTCAGGAGGGAAATCTGTGGGGAATAAAATGGGCCATTGTGATAATCCTCTAAAAGGGATTTATAATTCCTATCTGATAAAGAAACAGGCATTTGCTTATCTGGCTTCTTTTTCTTATTGACCTTTTTTATCTTTTACAAGATGATGTATAAAATTACAACTTCAGTTTCAGATAAAAAAACAAAAGAGTTCAGAATCGGCTCAGAGACAGCCAATTTCAACAACAATGACCGAACGCAGTTTCTTTCTCTCTCATTTAACCGTGAGCCTCAACTGAAATTAATCTCACAAGCCATCTTAGCTATACACAACCCTGTCAACCTGAGTAATATGATGCCTTGTTGGTGGTGGTCTCTAAAGACCAGCAGGGACAATGGATCAAATGCAAACCAATGCTTTGAACTATTGTTGTTACTCTCTTTCCCTCTATTGCTCATGCCCACCATGACCCCTCAGCTCCTCCTTTTCTCCTGGTATCAGGCCTACAGATCCTATTCTACAGAGTGAAAGTGCCTTATTCTAGATGAGGAGAAAATTCCTAATTTGCCTATCTAATCTACCTGTGACCTAGATAATGGTCTCCACTCAGTGAATACATGTAGATTTAACAGGCTTCATGCTAACTCACTCAGTGTTTTTAATCTGATACAACCCTGTGTGGAATTTCCCCTCATCACACTGCAGAGTCATAAAACAAATGCCATTTACAAACTCTTATAGGGTAGGTAGATCCCATTCACTTCAGAGGGAAAAACAGGATGTGGTAATAACAGGTAATATGATACAGGATTAAATGTAATCCAAATGATTATAATTTACAATGTCAGCAAAATCCTATAACATCTTTACCTACACGCCTTTTGCAGTTCAGTTGTCTTTTCTGCTTGTCTTTGCTTACCCATTAAATGGGAGCCATGAAACATGAGACACTTAGTCATCCGCAGACCACAAAGATACAAGTGTCCTCAGGAGAAAAGTTTTGCAAAAATTCTTGCAATATTTAACAATAACAGCTACATAACTGCATGGTCACAAAATTAATCCTTTTCAGAAGTAAGCTTTTCACTGACAACTGTCAAAAGCAAAGGCAACTTCGAAAAGTGGGCGCTTATTTGTGCATGGATGTTGCGAAGTTATGCCAGCTTTCATGAATAACACAATAAAACAGTCAGCTCTACAGAAATCTTTTAAGTTTCCAAATGTTTGAGAAATGGGACTTTCTTTTGCAAGAGGAATCCCAAGGAATCTGATCCTCGGATATCAATCTCTGTCTGCATGATAAAGACACTGATGACAGAGTAGTTGATCACTGGCCCAGGGTGGGGTCCATGCATATTTGTCTGCAGTTCTACAGTAAATGCTGCTGTCTCCACCCAAACTCAAACCACTCCACAGACTTGTCTCTCTTCCCAAGCTGTCTGCAGCCATCTAGTCTAACATATTGTGCACACTGCATTTACCTTCATTCCATCTAGCATTTCCACAAGACAGGACCACGAGGAGCCTTGGCTAATGAGAAAACAACATGTATGTAATCAGCTACAGAGAACAGGGGGAAATTCTGCAAACCTCAGTAAAGCTATCGCTGGCTGAGGCTGCTTATGATACAGGATTGTCAGTTGGTGCCAGCTGGCACAGACTCCCCTGGCAAAACTATGGCTGGTCGTTAATGGATCATAAAGGTTTGCTGGGAGTTGCTTCACAGCTCGAGTTGATTTAGCTATGTAACACAAACCCATTAATGCAGCGTTTCTGTGTAAGCAAGCATGGCATTCAGACTCTATGCACCATGCAGACTCCATGCAGCAGAACACAGACTTATAGCTCTCGTAAATCATCAGGTCTGGGCAACGCGTACAAAAAGGCAGTTATACGTTTCATCAGAAGAAACGATACAGCTTATCACATAATAACTGTAAAATTATTGGCATGCTCAAGGCAATTATTCTCAAATGCTTCATGTTAAAGCATTGGAGCAATTTCCTAACCATTCTGTCCACAAAAGTGATCCATTAAATGCTAAATTATGCCAGTATTTGTTGCTTATTACAAATGGAAGTGCAGTACTTCCATCCGTCTTTTTAAAAACTGGCTGCATTTTATTTTAACAGCACTCTACACATATATAAAAATAATTCCGGATCTCAAGGCTGAATTATAGAATGCATGGATCCTAAAAATTAGGGAATGAAGGTTTATTCTCACCTTAATATTCAAAGGCACTTCGTTGAGCATCAGGACATCATTATTCCAGGAGAGCACAGTTTAAACTGAAGACATTTATGGATCCTCTGCTTCTCTGTCTGAAGATAAGTGACACACTGTAGATACTGCATTGGCATGTGGACAAGCCTGGAGGGCTGACAGAAAGGGATTAAATAGTATTAAGAGTGTCCAGATGCAGGGCCACATGCACGTTCATTCAAACAAATACTTCGACATACATTCAACATTACCCTAGAGGACAAACAGTAACCGTCACTCAGACCAAACTCATCCTCCTGCAGTATCATAAAGGTAGTTTTTCAATGAATCTTCAAAGGGCAACACATGTGAATGGTTAATGTAGTTAGATGGATGCTTCTGTTGCGTGTATTAGGATTTCTGTTTATACACATGCGCTTCATATCCTCCCCTTGTCTGTAGCTTTGTTGTTTAAAGCTGATTATCGTGGGCCAGATGGACCGCAGTGCCCATGCCTGTTTTACAGCTCCACCCCCCACTTAGCAAAGGACACACATCTGTATGAGTACATGACAAAGCGGCAACAAACTGGGTCAACCTCTATGCCTGCTTTTGAACATGATAGATGATTTAAGGGTATGTGCTGCTGTTTTTCAGATTTCTGGGTCAGGATCAATGCTGCTAAATTATTAATGTGTAATTAGACAAGGGGAGTGGACAGACAATTTCATTTATCTCTACAGCCCATTTAGAGATCATTTTTCTGTACAACCTACATTTTCTCTGAGGTCATTGTTAGGAAGGCATAGTTTATGAACCTGTAGTGTAGCTACAAAGGCCAGAAATTCCCCTTTCACAGCTCTGGGGCAGCCTCTGCTCCCTGGACAGCCTCCCCTGGAAGTCTCCTGTGACCCCTCAGACTTTCCATAAATCTGCTGAGTGATTGCGGTGGTCAATTAACACTCTGTGAATTGCTCCCGGTGGAGAGAACGGTCACATCCGTAACAGCAAGAAACCAAAGCCGCGGGTTCACTCCGAGTTCTGCAGTAATAACATGGTGGACCTGGTACAATGAAAAATGGGTTGAGAGCCTAAAACTATAATGGCAGCTATTGTGCTGGTGGTCACACAGTCACTCAAGTGCAATATTCAGGAAGGCCATTTCATTACATCCAATAGAGCCTCAATCATGTGTAAAATTTGCAGTTTGAATGGGCTTGCTATCATATCCATCATCAGTTGCTACAGTGAAGGCTAATGGAGGCCCTTTCTTCCTGCTGACCCTTTGTGTTTATTGTTCCTATTTGTGGTATCGGAGTTAGGCTTAATTTAGCTTTTTTTTTTATCAAGATAGGACTTTCAGCGATTATCTTTGTGCTAAATCAGGGAGTTCACACCAATATATTTCCTCAAGATTGAGACAAAATTGAATTTGTTCTTACTGGAGGGAAGAAATCCTTCAAAGTGCGCATTGTGTTTGATGTAATTTTGAGTGAAGCAGCAGAATTGCAGGGTTATGTTTCAGTAGATCCTGTTAAAATCCTGTCAAAGCAGAGTCAGATCATGTGTATAGCCATTTGGTTAATTCATTACATCCCAAAACCTGTGTGTAGTCAATGTATAATATGCGATTCCAACCAAATACATACATACTTTTATCCATAATTTAGGAGGATTTTAGGAGTTGAATGTGCAGGATGTTGGGGTGGATCATGGGAGTTGTTGTTTTCAGCCTTATTGCCAGTGAAAACCTGTCTCATGTGTTTGGACAGGTGTCATATTTTCAGATGAGGTCATTTATTAAAATTTGATTCATATTGTAGTAAGCGTATGGAAGTGAATCTGCATCATTAGATTTTGAATTATAAAAGCTGTTGAATTTCCAGCACTGAGTTGTTTTGCTCTAAAATTAAGTGTCTGAATTTTTTTGTGTCTGAATTCAACTCTGTTCATAAATTCAGAATAAAAAAAAATTCAGATGCAAAAAAAATTTCAGAAGCAAAAAATTCAGATACTAATAATGTGAGCATTTTCTGTTTCATGTGGATTTTTTTGTTTTGTTTTTTCTGCCATTTTTCAAACTGTACATTTGTATTGTTGCTGCTCAATAAACAAATTATTGAAAAAAAAAATCAGATACTTAATTTTGGAGCAAAAAAAAGAACTCAGATACTTAATTTCAGAGCAAAAAAATTTCAGATACTTAATTTCAGAGCGAAATAAATTCAAATACTTAATTTCAGAGCAAAAAAAAAGTCAGATATTTAATTTCAGGGGGGGAAAAAATCAGTGCTAGAAATTCAAAGGCTTCTATAATTCAAAATCTGATGAGACAGATGTACTTCCATACAATTGACATGCATAATCTATGATGTTAAAATATTGCCCATATAAGGCATGATTAATGCTATTCAATGAGAGAACACTGTGATACTGGGTTAAAACAGAGGATGCTTATGTTTGAGGTTCTCAGGAGCTGCAGGATGTAGAGGAAGCTCAAAGGGATGTGACGCAGTTGTAACCACACTGATGATTCACAAAAGCTGGTACAAAAATCACGTATTTATTTATTTGACCTCTGTTACTTTATATTCTGTTATGTTTTTTTTTCTTTTTCTTGTAGTTGCATATTAAATGGGTTTTATCCTTAAATTTCCTATGCATTACAATCCCAAGAATATTTGTGGGTGAGTAGTTTGGGATTGAGATTGGGATTGTGGGTGAGCGCCTGGTGGCCGGGTCTCTGCCCACGGGGCCCGGCCGGGCTCAGCCCGAAAGGACGACGTGGGCCCGCCC
>JAQQZY010000008.1:15986532-16008046 GCA_030068375.1 Ostorhinchus rueppellii
GATTAGTTAAAAGTCAGGTTATAAGCTGCTGTTTCTACAAAATGGATAAGCGACAAGACTTTTGTCAGGCACTGTAAAGAAGAGAGAAGTAAGAAAGAGAGCATTACCACTGGTAGAGATGGAAAAGAAAGCATAATGTAGGGCGTCATTGTTCATCCTACCAGTCATGAGTTGTATATTGGTTCCTCTCGAGAGCATCAAGTCCATCCAACAACGGTCACTTCTAAAAATGTGCTTCAAAGTAACAGAGAACCCGAGTGACATCTCATTATCAACCTTCATTAAAAAGAACCTGGAGTTTTCTTGTCATTTCATTTTACCACTGTCAGCCTCTCTCATTTCTGGAGATAAAGGAGCAGAATATGGGAATGTAAGGGAACATAAATTGAAAGCCTTTAATTTTACCAACCCTTAGATGAAGAGGGAGACGAGGACAGTTGGAATGTTTCATTCAGTGTTATATGATTAGTATGATCTCATGGGGCTCCTTCCATTTACCTCTGCACATCACTGTCTGTCATTTTTAGAAATAACAGAGGGCTCAATCAGGACTGAGATCATTTGAGGTTTCTTTGTCCTGGTCATGAGTTCATCATGGCTTATTCATTCACCATGCTATGTCTGATGCCTTGCCCCTCTGCCAGTAAATGCATTGACTCAGTGCAAAATCAAGCATGTATTGACAGATCAAAAACTATTTGCATAACAACTTTTATCAAATGAAAGTCTCACTTCTGGTATGTCAAGTTCACCCCAGGGATGTGTCTAAACACCAGGTGATCGTCATATTTGGTGATTAATTTCTTTCACGGTCCTTTTGATTACAACATTGACTTGTTAAACTTCTCATGCAAGATCAGCTAAGGGTTATAGAAGGTTTCACAACAATTCATTTCAAAACAGGTACAAGTGCATAGCAAGTAGGCAGGTATGGTTACTATGTAGAGGACGCTTTTAACTGGTAAACTGTTAATAAACAACATGACTTAAGTCAGACTTAAGTTGCAATTTTTTTAGAATCTGACACTGACTTGGTTTACAATAATGAAAGACTCAAATTGTTTCAGATCACTTCATTGCATGTGCTAGTTTCTGTTCTTTATGTGCTAGAAAATATTCATTCATCCATCTTCTGAACCCGCTTTATCCTCACTGGGGTCACAGGGGTCGCTGGAGCCTATCCCAGCTACCTATGGGTGAAGGCGGGGACATGTCACTGTTTCATCACAGGGCTGACATATAGACAATCGCTCTCACATTCACACATATGGGCAATTTAGATTAACCAGTTAGCCCATCAGTGCACGTGTTTGGATGGTGGGAGGAAGCTGGAGTACCTGGAGAGAACCCACGCAGACACAGGGAGAGCATGCAAACTCCCAAACTCCACACAGAAATGTCCCACCCACATCGACTGGTGTTGGAATCAAACGCAGGACCTCCTTGCTGTGGAGCTGCACCACTGTGTCACCCCAGGAAATATTTAATTATAGTATAAATCCTTCAAATTTGTATAAATCCTTCAAATTCGTACTGAAGCACTATAGTAAAAACAGTCAATTACATTCAATTCTGGTCAGTAATACAATTGATTTAGGAGCCATTTAGACATATGTGTCTGTGTTCTACTCTCCATTTTTGTTCAGTTGTGATGCTTGTAGTTGATCACTCAGCTTACATATATGACTTGATGCTTGCTTGACCTGAACAATGACTTGACTTGTCTTAGCTTTTAGCGGGGTCTCAACTTGACTTGCTTGATATTCACCACAAAAACTCAGGACTTGCTTGAGACATAACAGACTTAAAAGACTCAAGATTTACTTGTTGCTTGCACGAGTGACCTGGTCTCATTTGTGGTATATACTGTGGGTGGATATTTCCTTTATAAACCTTTATACACACTTAGTAGTTTGTGTACAAATAGACGTACGACAAACAGAGTCCTACTCCTGTGTCATTTGCCCACTTTCCACTCAGTTGTGTGTCCTTCTCATGTCCTGCTGTACTGTACACTTGTATTAGCCTACTTTATTATACTTCATTATGTTTGATTTGCACAGTAAAACATAGAGTTCCCATGGTAATGGAGAGGCTCTACAGTGAAACCCTTATTTGTTTGCTGGATGGTTTCCTCAGCCTCGGTGGTTCATTGCCTTGGGTTGGACTCACATGTTTGGTGGATTTGATGAGCGAACAGCAAATGTTCACTGCTCTTTGGAAGCAGTCCACTTCTGACCCAATCCTCCAGTCTGTAGTGTAAGCTAAAATGCCATATTAAAAACAACACAGCTGATGTGGCAGGGTCATTGAAGACATAATGAAAAAAGAGGTGTGCTAATATTTAGCTCACTGAATACCTTCCATTACTGTATATAACATGAAATTCCTCAGCTCTAAACAGATCACCGTGGTCAGCAATGTGATGGAGTGAAGCATGTTTGAAGTCCCATATATTCTGTAATTAAAGACATCTGTGCCATAATTCACTGTATTTTTTTTTAAAATAACGAACACCAAAAAAGTGCCCTGTTAACTGAACATGAATGACCACCAGATTCACTTTTGAACCTTCTGTCTTTACACTCAAAGAAAATGCCTCATCCATTTTAAATACTTTGCAGGAATACATCATTAGGTGGAGGTTCTCAAACAAACTACAGGGCATTTTTACAGTGAGACTAGCTGAATAAATCAGCTCTCTTGGAGTTCTCAAACTAAGTAGGTTTTACTTTGCCTCTTTGATCTCAGCAGAGCACCTGCATCCGATGTCTCAGGCAAAATCCTTTAAAAGTCAGAGGCATGTTTATGTGGCTGCCACAGAGACTTGCTTTCTCATCACTTTATTATCAACTCTTTTAACTCTGTCTGTAAGGAACCACACTGAAGCTCCTGAGTGGTACCAAAGCATGAGCACAAGGAAATACCTAAAGACACAATAATCATTAAATGATTAAGCCAGGAAGGCGGGCACTGACTCATCTCATGTGTATTCAGTGTAAGTGTTGAATGGCTGCAACTCTCAGGAGGCACCTGTGTTCCATCAGGATGCCATTAGAGTCTAAAAAGATCACGTCCAGGATCCTGCTCAAACATCCTGTTTCGCCTGACTGTGTGTGTGGGGTCACAGTCCATGTATACTGTATATGCATGGGGGAGGAGGGGGCACGAAGCTAAGTTGTTTTGTTTTAATCAGTTTCGCCTGTAATCACACTACTCTGAGTTGGCAGGCGATGAGACTGGAGATGGGCCCGATGCGGGTAAAATGACTTCCTGTCTCTCACTCTACCTCTTGTTCTCTCTCTCTCCATGGACTGACTCATAGCTGGGGAGCGGCCGTGCATGTGAGTGTGAAGAAGAGGGGAAGTGAGCTCACTGGTGGGCCGACCTGGCCCTCTTGGGGGCAAATCTCTGTCCGCTAATTAAGCACAGAGTGGCCCCTTCCCAACTGCACCCAGCAGGGAGTCTGCTCACTACAACCAATGAGCTAAATGATACAGCAATCGCTAATAAACACAACTGAGCAGTACTTTCACTGTATGGACACAGAGAATACAGCAGTGTACTGAGCCCTCTAATTTGTTGCTCACCAATCTAAAATGTATCTGGCAAGGTATACCTGGCAGCTCTGCTTGACACTTGTAGTGACATCAGTTGTTTTCTTGGAGAGTTGACTTCGATGATCTGGCTGTGGTCCTGAGGCCCATGTTGCCCATGTTACCATGGCAGCATGTACCTTGTGTAGTGTAATGACTTCCAGATGAATAGGTAAAGCCAAACATACTACATTACACCAGCATCTGGTAGAATAATCTCCTACCACCTCCAAAATGCTTTCCTTGGATGAAGAAAGGAAGTGATGATCACGATTTACAACAATTTGCTTTGATTTCTGGAAAACTAGACCACCACCTTCTCTTGGCTGGCTGTGACTTATAAACTGGCAAGGTGGGAGTCTGTGGCTTGAAGCTAATAGGCTGACAAACAGCCAAGCCCACCCACACCTGACAATCTAGGGTAATATCCAATAAAAAGGCAGGCATCAACTGGACAGATTGACTTTTTGCCTTTTCTTCAGTCTTGAAAATCAGGATAACTATTTAACAACTCACCACAGTCACGACCCCTGAAACATTTGGGGTTTCAATGCCCTGGTCACAAGTTCATTATGGCTTCATCACCAAGCTTCCTGTATTATCCTTCACTGCTTTGTCACAATAAATCTACTCTGATGTAGTGGAAAATAAAACATGTATTGTCAGGTCAAGAACTGTTTGCTTACTGACTTATATCAAAGTTAAGACTAATAACCGGTTTGTCAATTTCACCCCAGGGATGGGACGGCATGATTGTCATACTGTGTTATTAATGTATTTTATGGTCCTTTTGATTATAGGTTTGATGTTAGTATTAAACTTCTCATGCACTATTGCAAAGTATTTACCAACTTCACCACAGAGGTTTGATGGATATTTTGATTCTAACAAGTAAACTAACTAGTAAACAATCTATGGCTGTCTCAATCACAAGGGAAATAAACTATATACAAGTCGAAATCCAACAAGGGGTAAATCATGATTAATGTGGTCAAGTTAATAGAAGAATATTCTTACTACACAACTTCTCTGGAGTGGAGCAAGACCTTGTATAAACTCCTTTTAAGACCCACTCTGTTTAGCAGCAGCACAGCACTGCAATTATTGTACAGATCGGGAATAAAAACGCAGGATAGTGTCTGCTTAGTTTTTATTTAGTAAGGACTGTGTACTGTCTTAGACAAATGCTTCTCATTTACCCCTGAAAGTTAAGCCATGCATTGTGAGGTTGTTCCCCCACCAATCCAACCATTCCCCTAAGAATCCACAGTTTACGTCTGCTCAGCTTAAAATTATTCTCATTTCTGGTCTTCACTCTTTTTTGTCAGGTAATTTGCTACAGTAACTAAAGACCAAGCAGCAAAATACAAACTTTCTCATTTTACAATTACACAACTTTCTTGAGACCAATATTCTTGCTGAGTTTTATACAATTTTTTTAGTGTTCATATTTTTGGTTTCTCATTGCATTGACCTTGCATAAGAGACTTGTTATGAACAGTTTCACAGAAGATTGACAATGACTTTGATGCATGTTCTGATTAATATAGATTAAATATATGCTCATAAAATATATAATCAAATCCATTTGGAGCTCCATCTGAGCACTTAAAGTTGAATGATTGTGTAACTATCTGTTACAACACACACGACACACAGTTTGTGAGAACTGTATGACAACCCCTGACGGGAAGCGCATTAGGGCTTAGCATCATGGGATGTGTCATCAGTTGAGCAGTTGGCATGGCACTATGTTGATGTAATATGGCACTCATTATCTTCCACAGTCCCTGCCAAAGGAGGAATACCCTCTCGAATGTCAAGGCAGATCAGCTCTGTGGAAAACCACACTGATAATGAGAGCCAATTTGTCACATTTGCAGCATGTGGCACCAAACCAACTCCAGTAACATTTATTATTGGCCTGATTGGCCCTTATTAGGAGAGCAATAAAATGAACTGACTCCCTATAATCCCACTAATCATACAGATATTGCATTTTCTTTTCATTGTCAAATTCAATTGTTGGCCAGTGGATTAATTCCTTTTTTGGCCTGCTCTGCAATGACTTCCACTTTCTGAATAAAAGAGCAAAGGCACTTTAATTGCCAACAAAAACAAACGTACATGAATTTTTCTTGGCGATAATGGTCCAGAGGCAGATGGACAATATACAGAGTTTAACAGAGCATGCAGGCAGACTTACAGTACAACAAGGACAACAGACCGCACATGAATATGGGGATGTGGAAAACACAATTTGGACGCCACACTGTCCATACTGTACAGCCTTAATTATCTTTTGTGGATAAAACTGCCTGACTGAAGTTTGTTTTTGATGAATTACCATGCCACATGTATTTTCCATGTGTGCAGCTTTCAAACCCCCCATGTAATGCAGACCATCCTACACATTGTTTCTGTTAGCTTAAAGAAACCATCAGACACCTTCCCTTATGTGTATGCGAGTGCTCAGAGGTGCTGAAGATTAAGTTGTGCATTGTGCAATGTTGTGCGTTCTATAGACATGCAAGAATAAGGGTAGCCTTTATTATATATCCAGAGGGCAGGGATGGGATCACTCTTAGAAGCATCCGGAACATACCTTTCTGTTGTGATTGGGCTGAGATTAAACTTCTGAGGCTACAAACACAAATGTGGACCACATATGAATTAATGCAAACTACAACCATATGAAGCTGATGGCAGACAAATGAAAGAAAGAGAAAATAGACAATGACTGCAAGGTCTGTTGTAATTAGAAGCAGTGGGCTTGCTGGAAATACCCCACTGAATTGATGAGATTGATTTTGTCTCTGTCTGTGCACGCGCATCTATAAGGATGCTTGTATGTATGTGCAAACGTGCATGCACACACTCTCATATGTGCATAAAGCTCGAGAGGATTTACTTTTCCTGGCATGACTATCATATACTAATACTTTTATACACCGAACTGAAAAAAGTTTGTAGTCCAGCTTGTCTGCCAATAGCTGTTGCAATACTTCTCTCATGCAGAGTGAAAATTTGGGGTTGGGAATATGAACCCACAGTGTTACAGATATACACAGTAAGCAAGCCAGAAACGTTTCTGCAGAAACACCTCTGCACTTCTTGTCATATTTTGAGCTAAAAATTATATTACAGAGCAAAAAGAATACAAATATAAAAGAATACAGTTCAGGGGCCAAACTACTTTAGTCTTATGATTCAGTTATGTCTCTTATGTGACAAATTCAAAAGTAGCCTATGCTCAGTGTTTCACAGTTAAGCCAAACTTGGTGTAATTCCCTCAGTAACATACATATCTAAATCATCTTGATTGCAGAAAATTTCCCATACTGAGATAAGAAAAGGTTGGAGTAGGGGAATGCAGTGCAGTGGTTGAAGCCAAGTGGGCTTCTGAAGGATTGCCCAGCCTCAATTTACTCTTGGAAATTAAGAAAACAAGCCATTTTTCAGGACACGCTCTCATCTTGCACAGGTTTGTACATATAACTAAGCTTTCAGTCTGCTCTTAATATTATACCGCAGGAGCTGGCAAGGTCCAACACACACCTGGGTAAACACACTGTACTCTAACTCTAGTCCCATTCACTCTCTGTGTAACAGATGAAGATCAGCAGCTGATACATCAGCCTTCATTTGTCTTCATTGCTCATTTTGTTCACTGTCAGGCATACAGGGCTTGACTCCAACCACAGATCAGTCTCACTTCAGCAGCACTGTCCATCTAGACACCAGAGGGACGCCACGACGAAAGGCCCACCCAAAATCCCTCTAAATCCTCCTCATGCAGAGCAAGCAGGACTCAAGCTCACAGCAATGTGCATTACCTCAGGACACTGACACAGCCAGGCCCCTGTGCTGTGGACTGGAGGGCTCATTTACAACAGGAACTTTGATTGTATCAGCTCTGATGATGTCAGCCTGCTCTGCTAACAGCTCCCTGCCACTCTCTCCCAATTGGTCCTCTCACTCTCTTCATCAATCCTGCCAGCGGATTAATCCAACCACACACTCATCACTTTCTCAACAACAGGCACAAACTTACCGTGCCAAGAGTGGGATATTGGCTATTAATGTCACACCTGAATGAAATTTACATTGTGTAAGCTGCCCTCACCCATTCCAATATTACTATTTGGTCGAGCAATTTATTTCACAGTATTGAAAAAGCCTGCTCCTGAGCTGACCTTCCCTCAATTGCAGCATGGGCCTCCAGATGCTGGTGACTTAACCCCTTTGCCTGTAAAACAAGAGTAAGAAAAACACCCTGGTTATGATGACTATATTGGTGGCCTCGTTCTCCTAGGGAGCAGAGGCTTGGCTGAGGCTCTGCGCAACTACAGAGGGCCAGTGGGTATTAGTGGTTACTGTAAAGTTTTTTTGGGAACCATTTAGGTTAGTATTAGACCAGTGACCCTCCTCTTTTTGTTGTCCCCCTTGCAGTCCCTCTTCTGTTCCCCCTTAGTGTGGGGAAGTCCATGTTAGGGGTTTGTAGATCTCACCGTTATTTATTTATGAGTGTTTAAATGCCACAGCACCCTGGCAAGGACTTTAATGGAGGTGAGACACTCCCATGTCGCACTACTCCCCTCAGTAAAGTTTTACAGCGTCCCACCACACTCTCCAGAGAGGCCAGGGGAAAGTGACGCCATAGCCTAGGAAAATACTCTGTACTCATGCCTGGGCTGACACTCTGTTGCAGTTGAGTCGGGGGCTATTAGGTATCTTGAAATTGTGGTTTAGATATTGCTTTTTCTTTAAAACAAATCCAAATGGTGCCGGAGTCAAATGTGGCACTTTAAAAGGAAACGTAAGCTGTTAAAATACACTCAAACAATTTTTTGCACCACATTTGATAGTAATTATCATAACATAATGCCATTCATGTAATGTCACTCTCTCAGCTTGTACTAATCAGCCCACAAGACATTTGTATCTGTCAGGCTTCACCACCACTGCAGCTAATGGATCCGTACTTTATCACATTGATTCTCCCAGTAAAGCCAACCCATTGTCAACCCACCCACCTTTCCCCTTTCCCTCATATGGCCTTGATGAGAACCAGACACTGTGTGGAAGCATATTAAAGTGGCCCAACAGTGTCAGCAGGAGAGCTAAATGGAAGGTAGTGAAATCTTTTGAACCTCTGTTACATTATAACAGTTCTAAACACATCCAGCTGGGTCCAAAGTTCAGGGAAGACATAAAAGCACCGTTGCATGTTACCTTGGAGAATGATAATAGCCGAGCACCACTAAAACTACTAAGACAGTCCACAATCAAAGGGCCCAGAGGAAGGACTCCCTGCACTTCTTACTGGCTGCTAATGGCCTGTGTGTGTCAAAGACAACTGATCTGACAGTCGTTATATCTCCTATAACACACACACCATGCATTGTAAATGGAAGGAACTTTTTTGGTGTTAGTGATTAAAGTCCATTAAGTTTGGGTTAATGAAAATGCAAAAGACTTCGACAGGCAGTAATTATCCTGTACCAACCTGGTAGGTCACCCTTAAAGCAAGATACTGTGCACTGATCTTGATGGGAGGCTGCTCACTGTGACTTCAGGCTGCCAGACGTCTTCGCAGACTCGTTTTACAGGAGTTGGATTGCTGACATTGACAATATTGCTGGTTCTGTCTATATTACAGAGGAGGGAAGCAGCAGAGCTGGACAGACTTTGCAGCGCGAGGCCAGACAGTATACAGTGTGTGTGTGTGTGTGTGTGTGTGTGTGTTCCTTGAGCTATGTGTTGGCTGTGGGCTCCTCTGTGGCGTTTCAACCACACACGATAAATATGAGCTTGTGGTGAGGCCGTGGTGCCTCAGGAATGCTCACATGTGGTCGAACAGCTCTCACCACCATTGACAAGAGAGTTACATGGCTTTTGGTCATCAAGATTCCTGGTGGGGAGAGCTACATAGGAGGCCATTTGACTTCAAGACTTGAGACCATCGTTGCCAATGCCAGTTTCCTTTCTGGCTCAAGTCTCCTACTAAAGCGTGTTATTTGTTTACTCCAAACTCTGACGCAGCAACCAATCTCACTATTGTTTACTGGCTGACTGATCTCGGTCAGAGCCAAAAATGTACTTAATCACCAGTTACCAGGATCAGAAACAAACATGGAATGACATTGCCGACAACAACATTTCCCAGATCAAGTGTAAGTCTATGATCTCCTTTCCATATTTATTTATATAAGCCAGAAATGCTCTCACGGCCTCCATGAGGACAAAGTTAGCTCAGACATAGCTATCTTGACTCAAAGTGTTGAATTTGGGCAAAAAATGAACATGTAAAGAAGTTTAGGAATGTACCCTCAATGCCAAACCAAATACGAGTCATGATAAGCTCCATTTTAACGTTAGGGCATTAATCAATAAGACGTTTAGACCTAGATTTAGCAACGTTAACCATCTCTATAGACTCATAATGCCACCAGATCTTTGTAGACACTCCTCTGGTGTAACTGCACAGGATCTGTTCTGTCTCTCCCAAGCCATAACAGGATAAAACATGCAAAACCCATTTATTACATTAAACTGACCAAGTCAGACAATAACTATAATGACACAGCCAGATGTGGCCAGAGGTCCAGGGAGATAAAGCAAAAGTGATTTGAAACCCACAACATTTGTGCCAAAATATTTAAATGGCTCTATAATTCACATTGTAACTGGACAAACTCAAAATGACGCATGTTCTTTAAATAACTTTTTGAAACTGGGCTCATTAAGCACTGGCACAAATAACACACCAGCTGAAAACTGCAAATTGTTCCACAAGCATCAACAAAAACATAATAACCAAAGAGATTTCTTGAGTCAGTTATGCTGTGGTCAAGCTATTAAATGTTATTTCTTCCAAGCATCAATAGTTTTAGGGAAAAAGTCCTTTTAAATCACGGGCCTATGAAATGCTCTCTCCTTCCACACATCCGTCATCAGAGACCAATCTGTTGTCTCCCATAACTTCATGGTTGACAAGGGTCATTTGCCTGAGGCCCTGGCGGAGACTATATCCCCTCTCTGGACAGATGCAGTGGCATAAGGGGGCCCGGATGCCCCCCTCTCCTTCTGCTGACCTCTTCCAGAGTCTAAGAAAGGGTCCAGGGGTTGAGAAGGTCCTGGGGACTGGACACATTGCGGCATTAATTACACACTCAGTTACCATTGAGCCTAATGTTTGGCCTCCCCCCTGGGGTTAACTCCTTCCTGACAAGCAGGGAAAGTAATGGGGCCTCTGTGGCTCGTTTGCCAGCAGTGAGCCAAGACAGCTCCTCAATGTCCTCTTCCGCACCCCTGTTCTCTTCTCGCTGACTGACAGCAGCTAAATGCTTCAGTCCCACATTACTGTGCACACGGATCACACATGGGAAGGAGGAGACAGAGATAATGGGAGGTGTGAGGCAGTGGGTGACAGGGGGGACACTTCATCCCATCAAAGACTTTGGCTGGTTGTCTTGTGCAAACAAAGAGGCTTTTTTGGAGAGTTATCTATCAGAGGCTTCGCCCGCTGACATCCCTACTGCACCCCTGACTATGATTGGCTGCTCTGCTGAGGAGACAGAGAGAGAAGAAAGAGAGCGTGCACTGACAGGATATCCCCCCTGGTTAACAGCAAAGTAAACACAGTAGAAAGAGAGAGAAGGAAGTCTACCTCTGTCACACAGACAGAGGTGGGCTGCTTGCAGATGTCCTGTGATGTATAAAAGATTATTTCCCCTGAAGTCTGGCTGTGCTTCTCCAAAAGGTACTGAGCTCTCTTGGCTACATCTATAATCTAAAATGTCTCTGCCTATTCTTGAGGTAATCGGATTTCTGTTGACAGGGGCTGTAGCTGGAAATCTGATAGGAGAGTACTTACACTATCAAGGCTTGTGTTTAGTTTGATTAATTCATAGCCTACAGGATCTGTGAGATAGAGGGAGAGCGCAGCATGAGATCATGACCCTGGAATTCTAAACAATAACCATCTGTGGTGAACCGTGTTGAGCTCTTTCCAACTCTTGCTTTTCCTCTGTCTTGCGCTCACTTCCTTTTTCTCTTCCTCCCTTTTCCTCCGCTGTTCTCTCTTGCAAGATAACACATTCAAACACACCCACATATGGAGCACACACACAAACACACACACACACCTGCAACAGCAGCTTTGCATGTACAACCAACCAGCCATGTACCAGAAATATGTCATGACATGCACAGTGATGAAAATAGCTTACCTCTGAGCCCGAGGCACATATCACCACAACACCTGAAATAAAGCAGAACCTCTCTGAAACTCCAGTGCACTGTTTTCATTGCGCTTTCATCATCTTTTAAGCAAAGTCAAGGACAAAAATGGGCAACATTTTACTTTCCCTTTTTTGAGTATCATGTATTTTACCAGTTACTTGTATATAATCAGTTTGGCAGCAGGGGTTTACCCTGCAAGCTGTTAGTGTTAACAGCAAAGAAAAATAATCCCAGTTCCGTGAGGAATTTAATGAGGTCCACTACAATGTGCTAGGGAAGTGCTTCTACTTATTACATGCTTGAATCTGACATTTAAAAACAAGGATGTTCAGAATTAAATGTTAAAGAATTTCTCTATTTTGTTCCACAAAAAGGAAAACATCTCTGTAAATGTCAGAAGTCTTCCAGCATCTCCTTCATTGTTGAGAAAAAGTGACGTGGTTTATTCTCTTTCAGCTGGTTGCCACAGGGCCGGCAATGATAGATGAAGTGTTACTTTGTGGACTATTTTTAACTTTTCCAAACCAATGTTCAGACATCCCATCTGGACAGGGTTAGGGGTAAGGCAGCACAAGCTCTTTGCCATTAGTTAGAGTAACAGACAGCGTGAGCTCTCCTCAGAGGTCAGAAAACAAATATTGTACTTGTTTATGTGCCATGGCACGATGGATAGAGCCTGCTTAATGACTTTCAAGAGGTGATGTGTGACTGTTTAATAAGCTTGGGCAAAGCTATGTTGAATGAAAAGAAAGTTTTCAATAGCTACAAAGACCGCTTTCTATTCATGACATCATAATTGAACTTCTATAAAACTGAAATAATTAGTTGAGAAATATACTGCACCAGAAAACAGTGTCAAAACACAGGCTGGGCAACACGGATGTTTCACATTTGCAGCCCTGAAACAGAAGCATCTGGATGGAGGTGTGGTTGTTTCCACCTGAAAAGTCCTATTCTTTGTTTGTTTGTTTGTTTTGTGCATAATTTGGGACTAATGTGGACCTGTCCTCTTTTCTACCATTTCATAAATGTACCCGAGGTGACAAAGTAAACACATAATCTTGTTAATTACTTTAATAAATGCTTCAGATAATATCGTACCATATAAAAGTAAGTTTAGACTTCAAATCATCTGAATTCAAGACTATAAGTTTAATATTTGTGTCACAGGGGATACATAGGATCATTCTATCACACCTGTTTATTTAACCGTAACATGTTTGCTTCGCATATGTTGGCAAAATAATTCTTGTCACTGTAGTTGAAAAATGAACTGGGTTGATCACGTCACATGATAGGTGACATTTTAGATCACATCTAAGTCCTATTTCATGTTCTTTGTGTGTATTATTGAGCACACTTCAGGTGACCTACATAATTTTTCACATGGCCATAATAGTAATGATATAACCAGTAAACTGAGGATGTAATTAAATATGACAGTTTTTGCAGAAGTCGGTTTTAATGAAGTAAGTCTGATGGTAAGAGGATGTGGTCATTTTAATGCATTTCAAACAGGAAGCTGTTTCTTGTATTTTTGTATATTTTAATTCTGGTTTTTAGATGGAGATACACATAAAACTATGGTTTAATACAAAGTTATCAGGTGTCATATTCTGGGGGTTGAGTCAACAGTCAGTAGACCTTTTTATAATACTGGTAACACTGATTGATTTGACATGAAAGATTTTTTTTTTTTATTTTATTTGTATTATTATTATTATTATTATTATTATGACTACAACAAACATCTTTAGCTCTTTCTCAGCCACTTCACATCCACATTTCTAAAATTACATGACCTACAACTGGCCTCCAAAGGCTTTGCCTCTACCTTTGGCTCAATAGGATGAATGGTCTGTGAAGGATGGTCTTTCCAGTGCAGGGCTGTCTACCTATCATCCTGGAATCTCCTAATGTTTATGCTTTACAGGGTGTGTCAGGATGAGTGTGTTCGGCTGAGATTCTTTGAGAGACAGAGAGGTACACCCTGCCTCTCGGCTAAACCTGAATGCTAATGTCAACTGTAGATATGCTGCAGAACAATGCAACAGGCTAATGAAAAATGTCCTCCTGTCTGCAGCTGAAGTTGCCCCACAGAGCTGTTCTAATAGTCAGCGTTTCTATTGTGTTATTTTTTCCAGACTAACCACTAGGTCCCCAAATAACTATACTGCACATAATGTATTTTATCAGCTCAAGACTCTCACTTCATACCACTATTTTAGACTTTATAGTGAGAAAGGGTGTTCCCTTGATTATGGTTATAGAGCGAACAATAACTGGAGTTAAGTTTCCCTCTGCACCCTCCGAGTCTCAAATACCGTGTCCGCCGCAGAGAGTGCCTTAGGTTTTCAATTACACTCTCAAAGTGGTCCCCGATCGCTCCCCCTAACACAGGTGGTGGGATGTATGTGGAGGGGCAAACCTAGTGTTCCATTTAAGAAATATGTGGGAAAAACTCACTCTGAGCCCTATTTGTTTGGAATGTTTTATGGTCACAGATGTGATTCCTACTGAGCCAACGTCACTCTAAACTAACAATGTCTCAGCTCTTTTAACCACTAATTACATCTAAGCCTCTCATCAGAAGTGAGACTAATTACCACATAGCATAACCAAAGAATGTAATATAGTGTCATTTTACTGCATTTCACACATTATTTGATACAAATTTAGAAGACTGGAATTAGTAGTAACGTTTAAAAAAGCTTTAATGTCAAACAATGAGATGTTAAACTTATCTAAGACAGACATTCAAAGCTGTTTCTCTTTTAACCTTATAGTTGGCAATTGCCCAGGTGGCCCATATTCTTTTGGGGGGTCTTAGGGTACACAATATTAGTCCCACCCAGCCTTCTCTGACTCCACACTCATCTGTATTACATGTGTTATTTGGGAGGAGGCAATGAGCCACCAAAGTAGAACACAAACCTCTTTCTCAGGGAGTTTTGTGTTTAGGAGAGTATGAGAAAAAGAGTAAGAGAGAGAAAGAGTAAAAGACAGAGAGGGAGCATTGTGTCTGGAGAACCATGCTGCTCCACCAGAGGACTCTGAAGGGGAAGCCCACACAGCAGGAACAACAGTACAGTACAGAATGAAGAGAAAATATCCACAGATCAATTTTCATCAGTTATAACAGAAACCCAGAAAAAAAGGAAAAACACTGTCATGCATATCATGCTTAAATCTGGCTTGCTTCCTTTGCGATATGTCATTTGTAAATCTATATCCTGCAGTTCTGCGTGGTGGTCGAGTGTCTGCAGGGGCCCCCAAGTCTCTCACCAGGACGTGGAGGCACACTGCACACTTTACCTTGGACAAGCGGAGGTCACATGCAGAGAGGAGAACGTCCCATTGGCTGAGATATCATGTCCACACCACAGCTTTAAGGCTTAATTTAACAACATGAGGGTATGAGGACATTTGGATGTGGCATGAATCCAATGACCACATGCACACTAATGAGCTAGAAAACCTTTTTTTTCTGGTGTACCCACAATCACAAAGACAATACATCAAGCTTAAATAGACCTTTAATGACCCGTTAAGTTCTGCTCATATGGATTTTTAACTAAACGTTTTTAACACTAGTGATACTGTAATTCTACTGTTATAATTTTCATTCTTTTATTTTTGCTGTTTTATTATTATTACACTATTAGTTTTTATTTGTCCACTCTCATGCAGATGTTTATCAAAACATGCTTTTCTCTTCATTGGGGGCTGTTGTCTCTAAGTAAATGGTGTTTTAGGTGTAAAAAACAAAACAAAACTGAGATCTCGCTAGAGTGAAGATTTTTAGGAACTCTGGTTTGGGTGTTATCGTGTGAACAGGGAACTTTGCAAACAGTGGCACCACGCTCATATTCACACCCACTGTTGCTTTGCATAAGGCACATGGCTCTGTTACCATAGCAATAACAACAAGATTAAGCCTATATCTATGTTTGGCTAGCCCTTGCAGTGAAGTTAATAATTTAATTTGGTGATGCTTCACCGCTTCTGCCTGTTCTTTACGTACTCTCAATGTACATGATTACCACCTACTTTGCATTTTGTTTCATGGGCATTCTCCTGTATGTGGGAATATTTTGTAAAATGAAGATTGAATCGAGTTATTTCTTATTTAAAAAAAAAAAAAAAAAATCTCCAGAAGTGCTGATGAGACATTAGGCTGCTACATCAAGCACTTTAGTGTGTAAGATTTCTATGTACTTTGGTTTTTACATGAATTTTGAGCTGACCTTTGTGTTGTGTTAAAAACTGGCCATTAAAGGAACTGAAGGCGTTTCCTGTTGGGTACATGCACCCCTGGTTGGAAACTGATCTGGAGGCCTTGTCCTGAAAACTGAGCTTATAACTTTACGGTGTTATTTATGGATTTATGTAATAACTTTATCATTTAAATTGTCTGTACCACTCACTATCATGGATATGCGAAGTGTAATATTTTCAGGGATAACTACAAATTAAAGCTCTTCACTTCTTTTAGGTAACACTAAAGTAACAAAACAGTAAGAAACAGACTTCGAAAGTGGCCTCTTAAAAGGCAGCAGTGCCCTTTGACCTTTCCATCCTGAAACAGGAACATTACACACACAGAAATACACACTTCATACCTCCATTAACGATTAGGATTCATTAGAAATTGGAAATTTAATTAGTGGTTTCAGTTTGTCGTTGGGTAGCGTTGCCTTTGTCCAACAGCCAACTGCACATGTCCTGTAGTGTTTAATGCCTGTTAGCAGCTAAGAGCTTGAAATGGAAATGCTGCTGGAGCCTTCCTCCACACCCTTCTGTCATTTGTCTTAAACGTACCCGCCCAGAAATAAAATTACTCAAATGCACGGGGATTTTCAATAATTTTTCCCTCCTTTCTCTCTTACACTCGTACTTCTTTTTTGAAAGTGGAAAAGCAGCACGCTTTGCGGAATCCAGTCGCCCACGCACTCTGTCAGGACACTTGATTCCAATTAGATATTTTTCTTTGCTTTCTTGTTCTAGCCTGTCTGGGCCTCCTGCTTTTATCCCTCCCTCTGCCCTCCCCACCTCCCCATCTCCCCACTAACTCCCTCACTGTTGAACTCTCCCCTCCTCTCTCCCATTTCCTCGCTCGTGTCCTCATTCTCTCAATCTCTATCACAATATGTAGTTTTGTGGACCACAGTTCCCTGCCTTGCTTTCATGTTGTCGTTCAGACACAGATTTCTCACTGCCCAACATCCTGTGACCGATTTTAAACTTTGACACTGTCACACAGCACATCAGACACTTCTAGCAAAAATGATTACAGCGGGCAAAGCCAAACAGTTTCCATAATGATAAAGCAGAACTTTGCAAACCACCATTGTTTTGTTCCTCGCAGCGAATATTTATTAACTTAGGGATCCATTTGATTACAGTGTGAGGTCAGCTTCATGCTGTGAATGTCCTCCCACACATTCACTAATGACAGCCTAGACATCAACTACATACAATGCATTTCACCCAGAGTGCAGTAGCCACATGTAATTCTTCATCCCAATTACTGTAATTAAAACATTCCATGGCCCTTTATATGTTATTTCTTCTTTTGTGCGCTGTTGTTTCTTGTTTCAGCTTTCTTTTTAATTCAACAAATCAAATAGGCGCTATTAGTCTCACAACAGAGGCATGAGATTTGCATTGGGACACATGCATGCAGTCTAGAGACATGATTTAGTCTGCTGACTCACACAGACTGCACACAGTATTATGACATGGTCCAAATGCAGGAAATAAACATCAGTCATGGTTATTATTAGCTTAAGAAAGAAAGTTAGATACATTTCTGCAAAAATTAGAGGTTTAGCGTACTGCGAGGTTGTCTCTGCTAACACTGAGGCTATTTTTCTTTACTTGCAGACCACAGAGAGATGATTTAGAGTAGATCTTTTCAGCCTAGATTGCTTCCAAGCGGGGGGTTCCTCTGCTTCAAGACTGAGGCCTCAAATTTCTGCTCTATGTTGCATGGAAGTTTCCAAGAGCCAAGCTATTGTATGCGTCAGCCACATTCATCATGTAGTTGTACAATTCTAGGAAAATACTGAGTTAGTTTTTAGTTTCATGGCAAACCACAATAATAGAATAATAACAATATCTAGTATATTTAATATTCTCATTAGTTTCATTATTAGAGTTTGGAGCTGGAAAGCTTACAATTGAATTTGCTATTGAGCTGGAGAGGTTATTTTTATTATTACGCAGTTGCTTGATGGTTGGATAAATTAATTTCTATTGGCAAATCTAAGCTTCGTGGCACTCCTGGTCACACACCATCAATTTGTCCTGAATCTCAACAGGATTATACTGCTGATGGACCAGCTGAGGTACTTTACAAGGAGCCGGACTCTGGGGACAGATTAACGCTGAAAGTGCACGAGGGGGAAGGTAGATGTGTGTTTGTTTATCCCACAGCTTCAGTTGGTTCAGCACAGAGAAATGTTCAGACTGTAGACTGGCTGGTCTTGGGCACTAAGGCCTGTGTGATTTTCTAGAGACTGTGCACCTCCTTCAGCTATGAAAATGACTTACTGCTCACTCGGGGCCAAACCATTCATCACATGGAAAAGAGGGACGGATGAAAACATACCCCCTGGTCAAGGAGAGAATACATTCAGTAAGTCAAAAAATCATCAGATTGCCTCCAAACACAAAACACATCCACCTCATCCGGAAGATAATATCTAATGTCGTGCATGGACTGGATGTAGATAGCAGATGGACCTGCAGATGGATCTCAGTTATGCACTTTCCAGATGACAAGGTTTATCCACAGACTCTAAACTATTAATAACATTGTAAAGAAGCCTATGTTCTAGGGACTTACACTGGGACGATGGCGGGCAAATAATATCAAACAAATTCCGTTACCCAAGGATAATTGGAAAATAGTTTGCGGTCCATGAACTTTAATATGCGTGACAAATATATGCAGAGAAAGCACAAATCAAAGATACCGTAATCAATGCAATATTCAGAGCATTTTCTTTTGCTTACAGATTTTTCAATGAAAATGGAAACTTTAGAATGAAAAATTATTAGAGGATTATTAGATAAGTATTAACTTTTAAATATACAAGTCATCCTGTAGGTCTTTATGTAAATGATCAAAAGGAAATAAAAACGTTTACCAAGCTTACTTAAGTCTTTAGGAAGTGCCAGCAGGTGGACTTCTGACTATCACTGCCTGTTATCTAGTCTAAATGAAGAGCATGTGCCTCTGGTTGAAGGAGGTCATAAGTAACTGCTGGGATCTGTTTATGTGTTTGTCTGTCAGCAAAACTGTGCAAAAAATACTGCTCTGATTTGCATGAAACTTAGTGGAAGGATGGGGCATGGAACAAAAACAGAACGATGACATTTTGGACCACATCCTGGAGTTTGTGTTACTTTTTCAAACATTGTGAGATTTTGTCCTTTGTCTATTTTCATATGTATCTAGATCACAGTAAAGTTGAGGAAAGCTCGAACATGGAAGTGCAGAAGTGGGTACAATCCAAACACCGGGGAGTGTTGGTGAATGGTTCACAATGCAAATCATGTGGAATTACCTTCGGCAATGATTCTGGACCGGCAAAATATATTTGATAGAAATGCTCAAATTCCAAACAGGTTTATGTTTGCATGTCACTATGCATGTCTGTGAAATCTTTAATGATGGAGGTAGGGAAGGTTTTCTGAATTTCACTGAATATTGATGATACATGAAAAAGTTTTATGTGCAATAAGAATATTTGTTGAGAAGAAAGTGGGAAAAAAACCAATTGCCATGTGCAAGTCAAATCATAGTAATGTTTGGTGTATATATTTATCAATGAATGCACAAGTCTGGTATATGTTAATAAAGTTTGAAAAGGTATCTCTGAAGACAGGAGTAAATGAGTTGGATCTTGTAGAATGAGCATTTGATTGAATTACAGGACTCTGCGGCCATGGTGGAGGTATGCACTCCAATAAATGTCCTTCTTCTGGTTTAAACTTTTTTTTAACAATTGCCTCAAGGTGCTTCCTCTAGAAATCTAGAGAAACGTTGCATTGACTATCATGTCTTAAGGGAAAGTTTGGACCACACAGAATAATCCTTCATGGCTGTTCAAGGACAGACCTATGCAGGCATGAAAGATGTACAACTGGAAGAGAAGACTAGCCTTGCACCCCGCCTTTTAAAAAGCACTCGCTCTCCTTGAGTGTCTCTAGAGTGGGACAGATGCAACAAGGCAAAGCGACCTCTTGGAAGGGTCAAGGAAAAACACAGGGACGCCTGACGGGGGAGAGGGGAGTGCTGACCTTAGTGAAGGTATCTATCATTCATTGAAGATGTTGGCACTTCACCAGGAACACACATGCTTATACACATGCCTGGACAAGTACATAAAAATGAAACGCACACACAGTTGTCTATCCACTTTCATGACAGGACATCTCTAATGAATGTGGCACTCAGAAGACCCTTGAGAGGAAGCAAGGCCACTCTCACTCTTTACCACTGCATCTGCAGGGCACAGAGGCCCTCGCACGTCTGCATTTCACAAGATAACCAGACTGAAAAGCAAGTCCCCAGACAAGTGTGCTCTGTCAAGGGCTGAGGACCATTTTTATGTCTCCCTGTCGCTGTCTGAGGAAGACATGGAAGGTCCGCTCTGAAGGAACGCTTGTTCATGGCTATTACAGACGCTGGTACAGTGATGGGGCCCTTCCACTCACAATGCCCACATTATCTGTCTCTTTCTTTCTCTGCCTCGACTGATGTGTACCAGGCACACTGTCTTGATATTCAACATATACTGTCAGCATGTTATGGACCCACTCAAGTGACTGTATAAATTCAGATTATGGAAGTATTATTCTCGTCTGTCTGGCAATTAAATACGCTCAAGTGTGGCTTTCCAGGGCAGCCAGCCAAACTCTCATCGGCACCAATCCCAGTCCAATCTAATTCTACAAGCGCCTCTTTTGTCTGTGGTAATACACTTTTATCAAAACGGAATGTGCCTCATGGGATTGAAATATCTCTTTTGAGTCTCACTTCCTGAAAACTTCAGTGGAAGAGCAAAGGCATCAGGAATTTCTCTGTGTGTGGCTGCTTTGGTAAATCCAAAAAAGATGAGACGGTCTCAGAGTTACTTGAAGTTTGTATGACAGGAAAGGGATGACCGATTCATTTAATTGTTATTTAATACTCACTGTGGCTTTTCCTTTTGAAGGATGAGAGTTGAATTCTCAGTCCTGACTCCTCTGTTACAGCTCACTGTCTGGACCTTCAGTCACAGAGGCTGGAAGGATGACTGGCTGCATGTGAAACAGTAAAAAGTGGATATTCTGAAACAAGGGTATTTCAATCAACTCAAAATAGGACTAACACTAACTGTGAACCAAAAACATTATTTCATTAAATGGAAATGAAGTATCAGTCTTAAAATACTAAATGATCATGAAAATAAACTAAAACAAAACAGTTAAAACAACTAAAATAATATTTGTTTTCATTTTTTCCCTCAATTTATGTGACGTCTGAGTGCTATATCAACATTTTATGTATCACTAAATGATTGGTTTACTGCACATTACATTGTTAATTATTAAATAAATCAATAAACACTATGACAAAAGCATTCTATATTAATATTCATATATATATATATATAAAT
>JAQQZY010000008.1:16043080-16104231 GCA_030068375.1 Ostorhinchus rueppellii
TGCACATACAGCGACATTGATTTACCTTTGTGTTGCATCCATTAAAACTTGAAATTGAAATTCAGTTGAATACAACTCGAGTTCATGTAGCCTGTGTGTCGAAAACGATTTGCGCTCTTTTCACAGGAAATGCCACCAATAGACAGGAAATTACACAAACATTAACCTTTCGCGTGGGTGTAAATAGAAGAATTGTGTGAATATATCCTATTTGCACTCGGGTGTAAATAGACAATGGACATTAACCTATAAGGACCCACTGGGACATATGTGTCACTTCCAAAATAAATGTTTCCCTATATTTAACTGTCCTTAACCGCTTTATCATCATTTATTCTGTATATTGGGTTTTTCTTTCAGTGAAAATCAGGTATTTTTCAGTTTTTTTGGGGGGGGGTTTTGTCTTTTTTTTTCTGGGTACGGTGGTGCCACAGTCTTTTCTGTTTGTCTGCTGCAAGTTGATTTTGTGATGGTGTTTTGGTTTGTTAGTACTTGTTACAAATATATATCTGGTTTAGGAGATTGAAAAAGCTTAAATAAAATCATGTAAAAAAAAAATAAAAAAAAATCAGGTATTTTTCAGCATTTTATTTACTAATCCTGTAGATATTCATAAAAGCTCAGAGAAAGGAAGAGTAACGTTTGGGTCTTTAAGGGTTAATAACACACAAAAAAGATGTTCTCTCAATGTATCCATTATTATACAGATCTGGAAAACAATAAGAGACTACTACAAAATGATCACTTTCGCTGATTTTACCATTTATAGGTATGTGTTTGAGTAAAATGAATATTTTTGTTTTATTCTCTAAACTACTGGCAACATTTCTCCCAAATTCCAAATAAAAATATAGTTATTCAGAGCGTGTATTTGCAGAACATGACACATGATCAAAATGACAAACAGACACAGTGTTTTCAGACCTCAAATAATGCAAAGAAAACCAGTTCGTATTCATTTCTAAACAACACAATACTCATGTTGTAACTTGGGAAAAGTTCACACATCAGTATTTGGTGGAATAACCCTGATGTTCAATGACAGCTTTCATGTGTCTTGGCTCTCCACCGTTACTGTTGGATGACTTTATGCAGCTCCTGGAAGAGAAATTCAAGAAGCTCAGCAATGTTTGATGCTTGTGACCATCCATCTTCCTCTTGATTATATTCCAGAAGTTTTCACAGTAGGTTGAGGTCTGCAGATTAGACTGGTCTTCATCTGCTGGTCCATCATCCACACCTTTATTGACCTAGCTGAGGCCAAGAGCATTGTCCTGATAGAAGAACCAGTCCTCAGAATCTGGGAACATTGTCAGAGCAGAATTCCAGTACTTTTGAAGAGTTATTTTTTGGATTCCAATCACTTCTACAGTACTAATAGCAGTGTTTGGTCTATTGTAAGAAGATAGTGATGGCCACAGTAGTGGTTTGTATGCTTCTCCTTCTTAAATAAAACATGGATCAGGTGTTTATTCAGTAGAATAAGGTGTGTTTGTGTTGGAATTCAACAAACACAGGAATGGAATGGCTGTCACATATGCACACATGATGATTTCACAAGAAATTGCAGTGGTCTCTTAATTCTTTCCAGAGCTGTATTTTATGCATAACATGTGCAACAAGACAAAAGTGATGTGAAAAATGGAACTGACAATGAGTTTCTTAAAAGTTAGAAGGATTCATAGATATGGGTACTAGTAAAGCAATAATGTAAACTTATTATTACATGAGGTTCAGTTTGATTTGTGCAGAAACAATGAAATAGAAATATCTATCAAAGGACAGAGTGTATTTCAGAGCATGTAGTTTTCACTTGTGTAAATCAGATGAATCAGTACTGTGAGTCAGTAGGTGTCACTGACATAGACCTGTACTTTTGTCATCTCTAGTATCTTCTCTAATCTTGGCTTCCCTCCATCACAGATGAACACCTACAAGATCCTAAGAGCTGCGTGATTGAGGGACAAAAGAAAGGAAGAGTTTTATCAGTGTCACCTCCTCCACATAGGAAGTTCAGGTAATTAGCCACACTCACCTCAAGCGAGTACCAATATCCTGTTTGAAGAGGACACTGTTCTGACTCAATGAACCTGAGGGCAGCCCCTGACTCTGGAGACCACCTTGGGTGGTGAGATGGGCAAATCATCTTCCTGCCTGAGTAGTCTGAACCCTCCCACCCAGAACACTGTCACATTGATCAATGATTTAAGCCGTAAACATTCCTCAGAATTCCAATGTATGTTATTTACAGCAGGGGAAAAATCTAATCAAACACACATTTTACTCTCTACAGTGAAAAAATGTGCTATGACACATAACACACACACACACACAAACCGCTTAATCACATGATCACAAGGTCAGCTCAGCAGCATGAGACCTGGTATTGTTGGCCAGGTGGAAATGCTACGCTGGTGAGTACTAGGCTACTACCCTAAGCAGGGATAATCTGATTTGTTTCACTGACTGCAGCCCTCCACCCTCCCCTCCCCTCCCCTCAAGGGATCAAACACCTCCCTAGCCATTAAGGATGTACGAAGACACACACACTGATGATCCATTCACAGGTTCTTAACCTGACACATGTGTGCAGTGCAGTGCTGAGCTTCCCACCACAACCCAGTTGACACAAGAAAGAAGAAATATTCTGCCATTATACATGTCTAAAAATAAAAATGTGTAATGAATATAATACAAAGTCAAGGTATCTGTCACTTGGCACTTTTTCCTGACTAATAAAATCTAATTTGTTTGGATTAGACAACTAAAGCGAAGCATAGACTTTTGTTTCACCTTGAAGAATATTTTTTTATTAAACCCACAGATTTCTAGGTTAGGACAACAATAGTGCTTTGGTTAGGGATGGGAAAGGGTTGTGTTTTAGCTCATATATTCAGGATTAATTATTGAGTATATAGTGAGGCACATCATGTCTCAAACCAAGCCCTGGTGTCACTCTGAATTCAATGTCTGAACCTGAGTTTTCCAACAGGCACACACCTGAATGTTCCTGAACACCAGGCACAGACACATCTGCAGTCAGAGCAGTAAAATATAGGAGGGTACAGCAGCGGGTCAATTAAAGTCACTAAATCCTCAGAAAATTTGTCAGAAGTATAGCAAATGCATCTTTCATTATCAGTGAATGCTACAGCTGTTTGTTCCAAAAGATGGTTCCTCATCAGCGGCGGCCATTTTAGTTTATAAGAAAAGTGCAGTGGTTCTCCTCAGTCATCACATCAGTTTGACAGGGAGCAGGGCACGGCCCTCTGAGGCAGATGCAGCTGGTTGCCAGGCTGTAAACACACAAATGCAACATGTTATTCTGGTAATTGGGTTGGTCATTTCTTGTGGCACTGATGTGCATGTTAAAAGGTAACATCTAAATGTACATTCCAAGTATCATTTACATGCACTGTAACCCCTTGGGAAGAAAAAAAAATAAGAGAGAGAGTCAGCTAAAATAAACATGACATAAATGAGTCACCCACAGCATCACCGCAGCAATTAAGCACAGTTTGAACCAATGAAAATCAAAACCTCTGCTCTCAACCTAACCCTCCATAATCCAATTTTTTTCTTAACCTCCACGTAGCAGCTGGACTTCTTGAGCACAAACCGCACTGAGGTACTTACCACATACACTCTCAGACTTCAAAATGCCATCACCTCACAGAACGAGCTTTCGAATAAATGTTGAAAATAGCAAACCGGCCACCTTTAAGAGAGAAAAATAATATTTACCTGAGTGCCATTTGCTGATACCATCTGTAACACGTTCGTAAAAGCAGCTCCCATATACACACCATGTAAACACTGTGATACTATTAAACGGGCTCAACATTAAACTACAGAGACGTCTTTGCTCTAGATTTACTCAGATGTGCCGTTTCACTCCACACATTCTTTACTTTTATGCAGAATTACTGTCCACCCATAAATTCACTAATACACTGTGTATTGTCATGCTTTTAGCTTCACACTGTATGTTTCTGATTCAGATATCACCTGATATCACTGGATAAAAGGGATGATTTCTTATATTTATCTGTCCTATCCTTTACATTTTGTAGAAATATGTTATGACAACAATTATTAAATCTTCAAACTCATTTCAGCTTAAATCCTAAAGTTTGGAAACGTGTTTAAGCTGTTCATCAAATATTTTATCCTATTTGTAATCACTGCAGCAATAACATATTACAGTTAAACTCTAAATATCTTAGTCTTATGTGGAAAAACAAAACTTGTTTCTTTTTAAGATATAAAAATCTCAAAAATAATTATAAGACAAAGTTGAATGGAAATTCCCTGTTTAGAGTAAAATCACATATAATATTCTTGGGGAAGAACCAAGGTAATTATAACTGATGGAATTTAAAACCAAAACTTGTAGTAGAACAAAAAAACAAAACAAGGAATGCTTCATTATGGGACTGTAAATAAATAATGGTTTTGCAAATCATCATGTTTTTTTTTTCAGGTTTCCAATTTAAAGTGATGAATTGTCAAAAGGAAAACATAGCTCACCTCAGACGCTGGCAACTGTGAAGTTTATTTATTACGACTCATGTTGTCATTTCAATATTGAACAATGTTATGACATATTGCGGATTTTTCTCATACTGTGTAGGCCTACTGTCCACAAAGAAGCTGTTGTTGAAGCCACACTGTCATGTCACTTTTAGACAGGGAGGAATGCAAGGGGAAATGACTCCCTGCCTTTGAGAGCCAGACAATAATGACGTTAAAATAAATGAAATTTACGGAGAAAGCTGGCAGTTCTAAATCATTTTATGAGGGAATGCACCACAGATTTTTGTAAAGGTATAGGGAATGGAGTGCTCACTAAGCACCTAATCCACCACCCTCTTGTTAGGGGTCCGAGGCTGAATTCAGGCAGGCTACAATGCCATGCACCGTTGATAGGAGGAGTTGCAAAAGGCTGAGGTAATTGGATTGGCATACAGCATTGAGTGTCAGACAACAAAAGATATCCATCTCTCTCATGGCCGTTCAGCTCTTTTGTTGCTCTGTGGAATTCATTTGGTCATTCACTCTACTCTTCCAAGCTCAGCAAGGACAGAAGAACAGGAGCAGGCCACCAGGACTGGCTCAGTCTGGTGGTCTCGTATGCGGGCCAGTGGAGTCACAGCGCCTGTGCAGCCTGTGTGCGGATGTGTGAACCACGGATCCCCCCAAAGCCCAGGGGTCATTTGTGTGATCATTACCATAATCACATTAAGGCTGCAGGAGATTAGCACCGTGGCCTCAGAGGAGAAATCCAGTCTGTGCTCCATGACGACTACAGACCACGCTGCTTAGATACCTATTAGCTGTATGATGGACAGGCAAACCGGCAGTCAAGTGGAAGAGCGGAAAAAAACCGAGGAGGATTCCTTCAGCCTCCTTAGTCCTTGGTAACAGTCTGTCTGCAACTACGAACTTTTACCTTTACAGCAGGGGTGTCCACTCTCTTTCGTTCAGGGGCCACAATAAGCCAAACTTGATCTGAAGTGGGCCGGACCAGTGAAATAATAACATAATAACATATAAATAATCTCAACTCCAAACTTTCCTTTGTTTTAGAGCGAAAAAAGTAAAATTATGCGACGAAAATATTTACATCCACCAACTATCCTTCAAAACAATGTGAATAACATGAAGAAACTGAAATTTCTTAAGAAAACTAAGTGCAATTTTAACAATATTATGGCTCAGTTTATCATTTACACATATATATTACAACTTATAGTAGATCACAGTGGATCTACAAATACACAAAACATTTAATGACAGGCAGAATATTGGTAAAATTACACTTCAGATATTTCAAAATGTTCATATTTGTTCAGGTTATTAATGTTTTTGTGAAATTATACTTTATTTTTGTGTAAATACAGTAGAATAACATGAAAATCTTTACATTTACAAAGAGAAAAATGTGGAGTTGAGTATTTATAGTTTATTATGATAGTATTTTACTGATCTGACCCAGATGAGATTACATTGGTCTGTGTGTGGAATCTGAACTAAAACGATTAATATCTTCAGTGTAATTTTTGCATTTCACAAATTCATCCCAGTGGCCAGATCGGTCCCTTTGGTGGGCTGGATTTGGCCCCCAAGGCCACATGTTTGACACCTCAGCTTTACATGTTGTGCAAATGGAAATACGTTCCAAATCTGAGGTATTTGTACTTGCATTTCATGGTTTGTGTCATGCTTAACAATACCCATTTGTTGTCTTAAAATGGCTAAACTATGGCCTGTAGGGACGGCTTCCTTTATTGAACATTTTTAATCCACTCATTTGTCACCTTTAGTCACATCTCAGATTAGGGTTTTTTATCCCCTTTGTGTCGTGATCAAACCATATAAGTGATAACGTGAAGGATTCTGATTTTTTGTTTTTGTGTTTTGGATTTGTGAACAGTTGATGCATTATTGTAGATAATACCAGCTGTATATAAAAGTTAGATAAAGATCAACAGTAAAAATGCAACATTCACATTCATTTTAAGTAAAATGAATCCAAAAACATCATATGATAGTAAAACAATGAACATTTTTCTGCACAGTGCCATTTTTCTGATAATACACACAGATTTTTACTTAATATTTGAGCATAGGACCTGTTCTTGAAGTGAAGGACTAGCATGCAGTTGTAGTATCGTGAAAAGTATCAGAATATTGCCTCAATCTACTGCCAGCCTGTTTTTTTTTTTTTTTTTTTTAATAAATGCTACATTTTGATATTTATGCTGAACAAAAGAAGAGACTCATTCCAAGTTTAGATGTCCCTGGAGAGGACATTGTAGGAAGTGTACTCGTGACCGGTAGTCAGTAGGATCATATCTGTCATAGTGTTTTTTTTTTCCACAGAGGTTTAGTCCCACCATGTTCACCCCCACCTCTGTCATCACTCCAACACAAGCATCACCTCTGGGCAGGTCACAGGGCCACGACACCCAGACAGGATCCTGCCACGCCTCCTCCAGCCTTCTACAATCTCTAGACTCAATTTTAGCTCTTGCCATGAAGGAGAAAATGTTCCCTAGGGTTAAAAACTTCTCCAATTAACCCTAATTACGCAGAAAGAGCATTTCAATGAGGCCTGTAACCTGAGATGTGTATCAGTTCAGTGACTGCGGCGGGCGGCGAGGAGGCCATACCTTTCATCTTGAAGTTCAACAACAGGAAATGTGCCATCTGAATATTGACAGCGGTGATTTAAGACGGTGGACGCTTTGAGCTCTGAATTTGAGCGCAAATTCCTACAAGACAGCACATGGAACTAGCAATAATAAACAGAAAAAAAGTCAAGAAATATCACATAAGCTACCAAGCACATCCTCGTATCACTGACACTTCTAAAGCAAAGATAAGATCCGTTATTTGCTTTGCTGCTTCAGTGCAAATAATGCAGCAGGGCTTACTTGTGAGATTTCTCACAAAACCTGAGATAAAATACAAGACCTTTCAGCTTATCAGGTACAAATGCATACAAGAGAGACGTGCGACACCCTCATAAACAGTTATAAAGTGTGATTATGAAACATAGTTACTGATTAATATAGTCTTCTGTGCCGTGCTAGAGCTCCCAACGGTGTTTTCTTGATTGCGACCCATTGAATGACCTGTGTAATTGTTCCACACAGATCACTAACCGCACAGCAGAGCGGTTCCTGTCCTCGCATATGAATGTGTGTGTGTAGTCTAAGTCACTGATCCATTTCACAGATTACCTTCTTCCAGATATACACCTGGCCGCAATTGCCCTTCGACACCAGAGTGGGCAGAAAAGGATACTGGGGCAATAATATCTTTCAGCAGTCTGTCAGCCTTTTTTTTTTTTCTGAGCTCAGTGAATGAAATATTTGAGCTATAACTCTGCTCACGCTTCATTCAGGCTCACATTTATCCTAACATTATGGTGGGCTATAAACTGTAGGATGACTGCTGAGACTCACTGCATTCTGAAAACACTCCATTAAAAGTTCTGCATTCTACAAACTTCACTAAAGTAAAATAATAGAAGTAAAATGTACTTAAAGTATGCAGAGTAAGTGTTTTTACTCACTATACTCAGTGTTATAAGTGTTTAATGCATGCTATCATTGTACATAATCTACAGCAATGTGTCATATACTATAAGATCCCAGGTTTATTTTATTACTCATGTATTTAAGTCATTGAGCTCAAGTCAACCTTAAAGGAACACTTAATCCTTAACACTCACAGTCAACACAATGGAGATTTTCATTGGACTGAAAGTGTATGAAATCTGAGAAGAAGTGCTGAGCCAAAAAGTTATATCTTGATGATTTTACTTCATTTCTAACAAAACTGAATTCAAAAATGCAGTTTCTTTAAAACTATGCTTATTTTTTAATAACGTGTGAAAAGAAATAAAAAAAAAAACATGTGCCACATGTGACCAAAGGAAGACATTTACAATTCATTTATTACAAGAAGCAAACAGGTGTCATCATGACTCTTCTGTTGAGCAACAATGGTTTCGATTTTGTTGGGATTTTTCACAATTTCCAGAGAACTGCATTGAAGAATTGAACTAATTTGACACATTTCCTATTCTTACTGAGAAGTAACATAGACCTATCAATGCAATGGAGTGATAATTAAGTAAAACACCTACCTGTGGCACATTTTAAGTTGCATAAAGTGTCCTAAATGAGTACACCACTGACTCCTGATCTCTATCAACACATCCCAAGTGGTCATATTTGAAATTATTTTCTCTCAAAAGTTTGTTAAACATGAGGGTATGCTATACATGTACTGATATTTGACATTTTTTTCACGGTGGAATCTTAAGGTTCATCTCCAAGGCTTCCATTACTTGCAGAAAAATATCTAACATACCGTGCATTTACTGAAAAAGCCTTGACTCAGCGCCTGGCCTTGGTGCAAGCCCATTCTGAAATCCACATGATTTAGTGTGCTACCTAATTGCACAAATCTAGAGGAGAGTAAAACCAGCAACCCACCTTTTAAGATGACATAAATCTTAATGAGGTAAAATAATAGTATAAACTGTGGTAACTACAGTCTGTGACTAATGCACAATGGAGGAAGATAAGGCCTCCTGAAAGATGGGAGAGGTAGGGATGGATGCTTGTCTGAAAATGTAATTCATTTATGTTTAGGTTTGTGGTTGTGATGACTTATGATTATCAATATGTCTGCAGGTCAGAGTTTATTTCCACTTTTATTTTCCACCACAACAGTGCCAAGGAGTCTTTAGGAATGATCCTGTGTGTATGATTATGTGGGAGGGCGGTTCCACGGTGCTGTGCTCATGAATATGGAGGTACAGGGCTTTGCAGACACTCCCTCCCTTGAACTTGTGCAGTGAGTTCCAGTTCGGAGCAGCAGTCAGTCAGTCAGTCAGTCAGCAGTAGTGGACTCGGCTGCCGCATGGCTACTGTGTAAACTTTCTTCAACAACAAGTGGAAACTGTCGGATAACGAAGAAGAGCAGCCGCCTGGACAGTGTGAGGGACATACCAGGAAGAGGTTTTCCATGAATCGGGGACCTGTGCTCTGCTGATCAAAGTGTTGTTTCCCACTCGTGCATGTTTAAATCAGAGGAGAGCTCTGGTGCCGTGCGTCGGCCACACGAATAGTACAAACGAGTGGTAACAGCAGTCCGGAGGCATGATTCTGAGACGGGGCTCAGTCGTGGCTGCCTTTTTACTCTGCTTTCTCACCAAGGTACGTGGATTACTACTTTAGGAACAGTGCGGACAAGTTTTCTGGGTGCTTTGGATTGATAGTGGCTGCATGTCTGTTCCATTGTCGGCTATGCTAACCTTACATGTCCATGCGTCTGCTCCCAAAGTGCGCACTGTTGAACCCGGGGCACTTCGGTCCCTGCGTAAAGTCTGCGGACGCACTGTTCATAATGTTTCTTACTCAGGTGTCCCTTTTCTGTTGCACTCACTGTTCTGTCTTCAACAGGTGTCAGAGGGATCTGGACAATTCGAGCTGCAAATCTTATCGATGCACAATGCGAACGGAGAGCTGCTGAACGGCATGTGTTGTGATGGCGCACGGAACACGGCGGATAGAAAATGCACACGGGACGAGTGCGATACGTTTTTTAAAGTTTGCCTGAAGGAATATCAGTCGAGAGTTTCTGCTGCAGGGCCCTGCAGCTTCGGAATGGGATCTACGCCTATCCTCGGAGGGAATACGTTTACTTTCAAGAGCTCTGTGAGGAATGACAAATCCCGGATAGTTTTGCCCTTCAGTTTTGCCTGGCCGGTGAGTTGGAGACTTCAAACACAGCTCTGTACTTCCACACGGGCTTCTCCAAACCACAGAAAAGAGAAAATGTCTGTTTGTGTGGCAGTTCAGTGCGATTACTATGCGCCAGTCACCTACCTCGACCCCAAAAGTGGGAGAGAAAGCACAACAAACAAAGAATGAATTTGTGTTGTGGTAGTGAGCTCTTTGTGAATTCTCCTTTTGAGGAAGGACCCCCTGGTCTCCTCATTATCTGCGTCAATTAACCAGGTGCAGGGACTTTTCTGTCTCAGGCCCAGGCCTGTCTTTGCTGTTTTTAGAACTGCTTTGTATGATATGATAATGGGGCACAAAGAAACGAAACATGCAGTGGGAAAGGACAAAAATAGAGTTTTGACGTAGTTCTTTAAAAGAGCAGACAGCCACCAACCAGTATGCGCAGACCCAGCAGCCATGCACTTCATCAGGGAACTGTCCCTAAAGTAGTCATCTGCTCAAACCTCTATAAAACACTAGTTCAATAGCTCTTTAAAACAATGCTCATACGGGTTCTTCCTATTCTTTAATGCCAAAAGATGAAAGCCTGAACTGGCAGATTCCTCCTCCGCCTCCTGCAGACCGTCCAGTTCAACAGTACATTAACTCCAGAGTGAAAACTTTCTCCTTTCCTTAAGTGTCAGCTCTTCTTCATAGGGTAAATAAATGGTCCTAACATAGCTGTGGGAGTGTTGTAGCTCTGTGAGAGATGATTTGCCATGCTGGAGCACATTTCAGTGTAGTGAAAAGTAGGACTCTGCTCAGACAGACTCACTGGCCCCACAGCTTGGCCCACTAACTCCTCCACTCTGCCTGATGGGTGAAAGGCTCAATCCATCCACTGCGTGTGTCCAATCACATCAAGGCTATTTTTACCTTCATCTTCATGGAAGTTCTTGTAAAGTCAGACGTTGTGCAGTCTGATGGTTATAAACACACAGAATAAGTGGGGAAAAAAAAGTGGAAGGTCATTCAGGATTGCCTCACATCTCATAGGACTTAATTTGTTTTTCGTTCAGTTCTTTCTGAGGGCCGAGGGGCAGAACAGATCATATAGATGGTTTTCTCCCATATGACCTGATAGGCAGTAGAACAATGTCCTCAGCAGGGTAGCTTGCAATTTGATATGGTCTGTATTTTTTATTTGCTCTCTACTTAGACACTGGCGCCTCACACCTTTTTAAAAAGACAAAAGTTTCTGTTTATGTTCACTCTATGGTAACACTAAGTTGGCATGAACACTACGTCCCAGATTAGTTTCACTGTATTGAGTGAAAATCATTCCTGCTTGAAAACAGCACATGTTGACGCTAAGATGAGACAGATCACCATTTCAAGTTTCAGGAGTGCTTTAGCTTCACTCTACCATAATGACATTTTGATTGCATGGATGCCATTTTTGAGAAGGTGGAGATGTCTGAAAATGTCCGATTTGGGGTGATATTTTGCCAGTGAAGATTATTTAATGTACTTTTGCAGCATCGTCATTTAACTCTTGACTGTCTAAAATGCTGGGTAGAGACATTTCATACAGTGCTACAGTAGAAAAGTTAATTGAGGAGCAGACAGACATGGACAGAATGGAGCGACTTGTTACATTCCCTCATCCTTTACTCCAAGGGCTTTACTTCAGTGCACATTAACAATCGTCAGGTTAGGTATGATATCACTCTTTGTCCTTTTCATCAGTTGATTGGGTGTTGTGGACAGATGGCAGTGTGGTGCAATTGGGTTGTTGGGTACTCCGAGTTCATGAGGCTTTCCCCCCCTCTTCGTTCTCTCTTGTGAGCTGCATGAAGTTGGCCTCTTGTCCAGGCCAAGGGCTTTGTTTAAGTCACGCTCGGTTGGACCTCAGGCATTTCATCGCTTTAACCTTGCCACCCACAGTAACTGCTGCACTTAATGAGGCTACACACATGTGCTTAGATCAGGTAGGGCGAGAGCCAGGCATCCAGCTGAATGCTGTCGGCTAGACATCTTTAACATGTCGGTGTTTTAGAGGCCTGTATAGATTCACCGATGGCTGCTTTTATTCCACAGAAGTGTGGGCCCAGCTACCAGACTGAAGCAGGCCCTCACAGTGTATCAAGCAGGGACAATGGGGTGCCCTCAGTGACTACAGTGAGGATTAAAGAACATAATAGAGGCAGTGCAGCTGTAATGCCAGTGCAGGGCAAGCAACAGGAAGCAGTTGTAGTAGACTCAGCAGTGATGAAGTTGGCTTTTGGGCAAACTGTGACCTTGTCTGTGCAACCACCTCAGTGTTAGCTACAGCATAAAACGCAACGAAAGAAATAATAAAACCTTGATTCCTGATTGACTTTTATGACTACTTGTCCGCAGACTTTCATAATAGTTTCTTTGTTAGGTGATTTCACAAACCGATCAAACTAATCTGGCTGCCTCTACTTAAATTTAATTCTATTACACCAATACGATATGTCATCATTTTCATAGCACAGCACTGGTCTGTTTAGAGATGGAACACCCTTGGTATGACGGTGATTGATTTGCTGACAAGTCAGAGCGGCTTGAGAACTGGGATTAGGTGAGTTATAGAACAATAGTCAGCTCAGCCTTGAGGGTAAGCGCTGCTGGCAGCTGTGGGAGTAATGACACGTTTTGTTTTATATAGCCTGCTCTGATGTGGCAGTTAAGTGCAAATTACTCAAGTGAAAGAGGGAAAAAATGTGTTCTCTTTTTTTCTCTAGCTCACCCTGTCCTTTACTTTAACAGGGACTTCTTAAACTTGCGGTGTAAAGCCAATGTGTCGTTACATAATGACTTTTGATGCGTTGGTGCATTTCAGTCTCGTGAGCCCCATGGAACTGTGACATGCATAAAAAAAATGCTTTTAATTGGGATCATCTGTTCTGTGTTTTTGTTTCTCCAAACACTTAGTGACCCTTAGAAAAAGACTGATGACTGGCTGATTGTTCAGTTAAATGCTTGATATGACTTTCATTCCTGGTCCCGGGTTCATGTTTTAATCTTGTTTGACTTGTGAGAGATCCAAAATCTGTTTGCCGGGTCTTTTGTTTTCGTTGGCAAAAGGTGAGATTCTTTTGTCGGGGTGAGGTTTTGTTGTATCCCGGCTGATGTACCTTCACAGGATATATAATAAGCTGTTGATTGTTCAACAGTCTTTCTCCAACTCTTGTTTTGATGAAAGTCTCCCAGCAAACAATGCATTCCTTCCTTCCAGTCCATCAGTGCAGTCGTTTTGAAGGTGATTAGAAGAGTTGTCTTTTCACGACTGAGCCGGAGTTTTATGGAAAACAGGGTGTGTTATTTAGCAGAACCAATCATTGGTTAGATCTCAGGTTGATACTATTGAAGTGATTGACTCAGGAAACTGATACAGAAGGTCAACATCCCCTTGACTAGACTGTTTACATTTCCTCTGTGCTAAGGGTATGCCCAGACTAGTCTAATCTGTTTTGTGTTGGCCTTTATTTAGACCTTTGGCTCTTGTTTTTGCCTGTAAGTCAGAAAGACATACCTCTTTTTTTCTTTTGGTAGATTACTTGGAATGGTACATCAGATGGCTCCATTTTCAGCTGAGGGCTGGATGAGAGGCCAGTGTGTGTGTGTGTGTGTGTGTGTGTGTGTGTGTGTGTGTATTGGGAAAATTCCCCTAGTAAGAGGATTCAGTAGTGTTCTTTGGCAAGTTGGAGTGATTCGAACTGGAATGATCCTTATCGCTTATGTTACTTGTCCGTTGGACAGTGTCTGTTTGGCCGGGAAAGATAAGAAGACATATGGCCACACTTATTGCACTTGGACGTGTGTGTGCGTGTGAGAGAGAGTCCTCTGTAGTTCAAAGAGAAGTTGCGAGTCAGCTGGGAGCCTGGGAAAAGTGAACCTGGCAGTGGCAGACGGTTCCAAGCTGATAACCGCCGAGGAGTTATGGAGTGTTAGTGAACAAGGAGCCGGGCTGTATCTCACTTTCTGGAAGCAGTTATTTGGTCTAAAACTAAACATACCAATAAGAGTGAGGCTACTTGTTGGATCAAGACCATTTAGAGTCCTCTGACACTTTGTTAGATAACACAAATCATGTCAATCTTGAGTTCAGCTTCAGTAAATTATCAATGCACTCAAATGGTCACAGTGCATCAAAACTTCAGACCCATTTATGAACTGTGAGAATTTTAGTGTGACGCTATAAATGAATGTGAACAAAAGCTGAAAACCAGTTCTCATGCCCTAATTATGTTGATGTAGGGATAATGACATTATCAGAAAGGGCTGATGATGATCACTTTGCTGCAACGGCTTTCATGTCGAGACAAGATGAAATCATGCAAGACCTGGGTGTGTAATTATTTCTCTATAGACATGAGCCAATAACCTATTAAACCTGACAGCTATCACTTCCAGAGCAGTTTAGAACTTTCTTTGTTATATTTTTGAAGTATCACACTTTAACCAAATATTAGAATGTTTGAAGTGTTTATTTTGCTGATATGCTTGGGAAGACTGATCATAAAATGCTGGGATAATTTCAGAGGTCACCGCAGAGTGACTGAATTGTGGTAAAATTCTCATTCTGATGCAATCCAATTTCCCCCCACATCTCATAGTAGTCAAAATGACACTGGGTAAGTGTTGCAACGATCATTCAACCCAAAATATCATTAATGTATTCAGTCTGTTGCGTCAAAATGAGTTCCTGTTTTTGGTCCGTGTCTGCTGAGCTGTCTCATATGTCAGAGTTATTTTTAATCCACTCCCAAATAACTCTGAATTTCCAACTTATGTTTCACAGGTTGTGAAAGATCAATCTAAAAAGATGTTCATATTGAAGCGTTACTTTACTAATGGTAAATTAATGCTTTTGTGGTCATGTCAAGCGTTGGCCAAGTGTAAGCACCACACTGATAACATGATACTCTTTTAATGCTTAAAGAACTAGAGGACTCTTGTTCTTGGTGTTAATATAGCAAACTGTAGGTTGTGTTGTAGTAGTCAATGATTAGGTATCAAATTTCCACTGACTCGCTTACTCAAGGTCTGTGTCAAGTAATTACTGCCAATTGTGAGTCAGAATATACTGTAATGCCTGTGTTGCCAATGAGCACTGCATTTCACATAATAGTTACTGATTGCAGTGAAATACTGGCACAAGACAAAACAAAAGTCTTGGAGAAGATGGAAAGTTGAATACCTGACAAGACAAGGTAAAGCCCAAAAAAAGATTCAGGAGTGAGTCATCCCCTTTTCCTTTCGTGGAAAGTGAACAGGGGTTTTCCTTCAAGCAGGTTTGTTTACTGTGAAGTCACTGCAGCAAAGAAGGCCGCGGTGCCAATGTAGAATTTCTGAAATGCCTCGGAGCAGGGATGTGTGTGAATGTAAGGAAGAGTTTCTGTTGGATGCTCGAGCAGTGGAGGCAGATTGTCACCATCACATACTTTCTCTCTGACTCTGTCGTGCACGTCCACAGACACATTGTTCGTTCCCCGTGACTGAGGCACAGGCCAGTGTGAATGTGTAAGTCGATACTGGTGTGAGCGCTACCGACCCCGAATCAGACAAAGCGTTTCAGGAGTGCTGAAATCAAGACAGGCCCTCCAGAGTGTAGCACTCATTCAGCCTCTCTCTCTGCCCCCTTGGCCCTGCCATTTTTTCCTTCCTTTTGTCTCACCATTCATCACATATACTTCTCCTCTTCCTCTCTTAATTTTTCTGCCTAAAGTCCACTGTGCTTAGTCTAGTCTTATTCTGTTAGAGGCCTACAAATGAGCATGAAATTGAAAAACCCATATACATTGCAAAACAGAAGTGACTGTGTGCTTTCTCAGAATTTTGGAAATCATCCACTGACTCCTCTCACCACATTTCATAAACATGTGGAAAAACTGTATTTGGGAAAAACTGTTACCGTGGCTGAGATGAAGACATGTTTTTGGCACTGAAGGCTGAGGTATCCTTTTTCTATGCTGTTTTTTTATTTTGACTTCTTCTGCTCATTACTCCAGATTGTTTTGTGCAGTCCTGCTCTATCTAGCTGTTTTCTGGTTCATCAGACGCCCCCCTGCTGTTTGGAAGGGCAGCTGCTCTAAACCACTGCTCATACTCCTGAGATCACAGAGCGTAAACCATGAGAATTATGCTGAAAGCAGACAAAATAAAGGGGCTATTTATCCCTTTTTATTCTCTCATTACTGATTATCTGCCGTATAGTTGCACAGTAATAAGCCTCTGCATCAAAACACCATGTATGGCCTCACATCAGTTTGCACTGGTATTTGGCCGTGGTGGTCCGTTCACTAAATGTGGTCACCCGAGAATTTATTTTGGGAATGTGGCTAACATATCTTGTATTTCTCTCTTGTCTTCTCCAGAGGTCCTACACTTTGATAGTGGAAGCCTTGGACCTCAACAACGAAACCGGTGGTGAGTATTTGTCCTTGTCTGCCTTCTCCATCTTGCCTCCCCTGTCTTTCTGGCTCTCCCCCTTTCTCACAACTCAGCAAAGTCTGGGAGGAGTCATGTTGAAGGTCAGCAAAGGAAGTTGATTCTTCCTGAACCCTCTGGCCTCTTCCACACGGTCCTCTGGGTGTGCATGTGCATCCGTGTTAAGATGGCGTGTTGACAGGTGCCTATAAGGAGGGAGAGCAAGACGGAGGAAGCGGGGTATGAGCAGATGGGGGAGGGGATTTCAGGCAGAGAGAGGGAAGTATATCAAGGTAGAGGACCAGGAAGACGTACAAGGGGGCTGCTGCTGCCCTATGAAAATGTTTTCATTTGGCTGATGACTGATGGCAGGTGCTGCTAGCTGGGGTCGGGGTCACACTGTCTCACTGTCACTGAGGCGTGAAACACAGAGTTCATCCGGCTGCCCGGGCCGGTGCTGAGACCGGCCGGCAGCCGCAATGCGGGGGGCCGAGGCCTCTGAGCTATGAGCTATGCTGCCTGTAGGTTAGAGTTACCTCTGGCACAGGTGGGCTACAGGGTGAGCTCAGAGTCACAACACAGAGAAAGGACAGGTTACGCTTAAAGACTGTGGTTGTTCTTCCTGTGAACATTGAAAGAACACAGAATCTGCATTGGGGTTTGATTTGTGCCATACTGTGACCTGAGCATGTTGGCCAGATTGGTGATGGCGTGGTGATTCCAGCTGAGGGAGGGCTTTATCCCATGCTTGTTTATGCAGGTCTGTTTGAGGTCAACAAGGTTTCAGTCTTTTCTGCTGTATTTGCCGCTCCCCAGAGAGCTATTAGGGCATTGGTGTGAAAAGCCCCCTGAATGTACACACTCAATGCTGGTTAAGCCCCTCTGAGCTCCACTAGGCTAGCTCCCAGCTCTGTTAGCTTCATATGTCATGACTAACGCTACTGTCATTTGAATGTGGAATAATGCATATCAAATAAAAAAATATATATAGCTTTTTTCTTTAAAACTGTAACCACAGAAGAGTTTAATTCTTACTTTTCAATTAAGTTAGGGTTGATTTTTCAATTTGTAAGATCAAGTGGAACAGAGAAGAGACAGATTTAGTGCACAGAATGTTACTTCAGTTAACACTATTTGTTACTTTAAGTGTAATAAAAGCTTCCTGTCAAGTGTTAAACAAACTAAAACCAAAGATGAAACAGTTGTTTAAATTAAACGTCTGAATTTCAGGGGAAAATATTCACCAACCTGAATGTGGTGGCAGTGGTGCTCATTCTAGTAACTGTGTTCTGATAGCAGAGAGCAGCTGACCCTGGTTGGAGCACCTGAGGCTCTACTGCTGCTACCATTACAGCTTGAAGGAAAGAGGATGAGAGTTTGTTGTTGTTTAGCATGCTTTCACTAAATAACTCTGTAAAAAAAAAAAAAAAAAAAAGTACACTAACATCTTAGACAAAGCATCAAAACTGATATTTATTCACTCCTGTTATTTTTAAAATGTTTTTAACAAGAAACTGTTGCTTTAAAGGTTGCTTGAAGTCTTGATGAGCTTTATGAAGCTTGTCTGATTTTCTGTTTAGCTCTGAGCCAGGCAGCAGGTTGTAAGGATGTGCTACTCCTGAAGCTGCAGGCCAACAGTCGGTAGAGAAATGCCTCACTGCTGAGGTCTGGATTCCAGATTGCTGTGAAATGTTACCAGGCACTGTGATTTCAGTATGCCTCTCACCCCACTATATGCACTACAGAAGAGTAAATAAATGACCGTGGGCCATCCCCCACTCTGTTGCATTGCATCATACTACACAGAGGGGTGATGCACCCAGCGGTCAGCTACCTCTGCTCGGGTGAGTGCAGTAAATAACTCCTGTGACACATTTTTCATTCTCTCCCAGGTGGAAGATTTAGATAGCAAGTAGCGAGTGCTACATGTGTGAGTTGGTGAGTGGTGCTAATGTGCTGCTCTTGTATGAGTACAGTGTAGTGTCTGGAGATTGGACTGAGCATGTTTGCTCAGTTTATGTTTGCTGTGTGTGTAATGCTCGTTACTGCTCTCAGCTCCCAGGTCAGTCTTTGCCCATTTGACAGAGCCGTGACCTCGTCTTTGTTTGACACATAGAGAAAAAAAGCCTTTTCCTGGTCTGTGACTAGAATTTTCTAAAGAGCTGCATGATGGGCCTTTGGTTGAAAAGTGTGAAAAAGAGTTGGCTCAAGACCTTCATGACTGGTGTTAGAACAAGAATGTATGTGAGAAAAGCAGGCTGGAAAAAGTGCTGATGGCACACTGGCAGACTTCCCAGTGGTGACTGTGGCATTGGTGTCCTCATGCTGTAATTTATGGCGGCTGTGGTTCTGTCCTCGCCTGAGCAGATGCAGAGGGCAGCATTGGAGAGCAGTAATATCCTCAAGCTGTAAACCTGAGAATCAGAAACCAAGCAGAGAGAGCTGGAAGAGGGAGCGTGAGAAAAAACACAGTTAAGAGTGCTCATTACATGCAGGCTTTTCCTTTTTTCTGCATTTCCTCCTTGTACTTTGCTTCCTTTCCAGCACACATAGTTGCTTTAATTACATATAATCTGCTATCTTGGAGATCTTCTGCAATTTGTGTTCAGAATTTTTGGGTTCCCGCTGTATGATCATCCAAATATGCATTCCACTTTGCTTAAACGTTCAATGAACATGAACTAAAATAATTCTGAAATGATGTTTTAGGTGCAGATGGGAAGTTGATAGAAAAAGCCTCTCACTCGGGCATGATCAACCCCAGCCCTCACTGGCAGAAGCTGACGCACAACGGCCCCGTGGCCCAGTTTGAGTACCAGATCCGGGTGAGCTGCGACGAGCACTACTACGGCTTCGGCTGCAACAAGTTTTGCAGGCCCAGGGATGAGTTCTTTGGGCATTACACATGCGACTACAATGGAAACAAGACATGTCTGGAAGGCTGGTCTGGACCTGACTGCAACACAGGTAAGCTGTGCCCGGACTGATGGGTCACACCATTTTTTAAGACCAGTTTGAGACAGCTGGATTAGTATGAGGACTATGAATGAGCAGAAGCTAGACTGTAATCTGTGATTCATGCTGATGCTCTGTCTGCTGATATTGAATAGAGACTTTGTTCGTGAAGTCCAATGGAGCTTTCTTTTTTCCACTCTGTTGAACTTTTCATTGCCTCTGTGACATGGAACAATCTTATATCCACAGGAATTGAATTTTTATTAGATATTGAACTGTGATTCATGGCTTATGATGATGGAAAGGCTTGGCTACTTGTCGACAGCAGTGTTTATTCTCTGTGGTTGAAATGTAATAAATGGTAGTAATTATCATTTACTGCTGTAATTAAGAAGTGCTAAAAATTTGAGAGAAGTTTAATTCGAGTTACCAGGCAGTAAAATAACTTATCCTTTCCCTTCTCTAGCAATATGTCGACAAGGCTGCAGCACTGAACATGGATCATGTAAGGAGCCTGGTGGATGCAAGTAAGTGACTGAGGCTGCTCCTGTTTTTTTTTTTTTTTAACCTCCTTATGGTTTAATAGTCTGTTTGACAGAATTTTTGCTATGTGAAATGTCAGATGCGATTTGTTCATGTGCCTTTATTCACCGTAGAGGCCCGTGCCAGAGGCTTGCGGTGTGGATCATTCAGATATGTAGGAATTGTGTCCAAGCACCAGTTTTGTTGTGGCATGGGTCTTTGTACTGTATGTGCTCCGTTTTCCAGCCAAGGGACTATCAGTACCAGGGCTTAGGCTGAGATGCAGGCTGAGCAGCTTGTAAATCTCCCACCGAGCTTTAGACAAGAGCTACAAGTCTGAGTAAAGGAGAGGCTCAGCTGCCAAGACTCCATGTTAGAAATGTAGTGTTCCCTCTAATGGGGCAAGTGTTATCAGTCAAATCATGTGTAACATTCGGATGAGCCTTAAAGTGTATTGTTTGTGTAGCTAATGGCTTCCTAATGCTGTTTATGCACACAGCCAGAGGAAAAGCCGGGTACAGATGGATATCCGAGCTAGGGCATTGTGTGCTGTTGTATCTCATCCTCATCCTGGAGGAGGTCCTGCACTGCCCTAATCTCCCCGCTGGTTGCTTTCTTAATTGTCTGATTTGGCTGTAAATCAAGCACAGGGACGATCAGGTTTGTTCATTTTCTGCAGCAGCCTTTGTTGTTCTTCCCAAGCTTTTGACATCATCAGGTTTCTTGTAAGTGCTTGTGTGGCCACTGGCAGAACAAGAGGTTGGATTTCTTTAGTCTCTGTACAGGTGTGGCTATATTTTGAAGATCTTGGTTTATGCACGCTCTGCCAAAAAACTCTGCAAGCAAGCTCTGCTACTGTTGTAGTCAGTGAGTAGTTTCCCATGATTGAGAGTTTACAGAGTGTTAAACAACACCAGTACATGGCAACATTCACTGCATGTTAGGGCAGCCTCCAGTCAAATGTATTATCGTTAAGGAATACTCACACAATGAGGAAATGTAGGGTATAAAAACACTTTTGTGAACTAAAATAAACAAGAAAATGCTCCATAAGTAACTGAAACTGCTTTGTGTGATAATAAAACTAACTCAAGTAAAACTAAAGAGAGATATCATGTGCAGTTGAGTGAAGGAATTATTAAGTTGATGTGATGTTATATTGATATTACATAGTAGTTTTTCCTCATCTCATTCAATCTGGTTCTGACAAATTTGCCACAATATAAATATAACACTGAAAGAAACTTAAAATGTTTCAAACAACTGAAGTAAAAAAAAAAAGGTTGGAAACAGGTTTAAAACTATTTGAAACTAAACAGAACTTCAAAAGAAAAGGTCAAAATCAAGACAGAATACAACCAAATGAAGAGGCAGAATTTTTATAACCTCCCCACCAGTTAATGCTTTAAATGTTAATGATACCCTTATCTTTCATTGCTTCACACTCATCAGTGCACTTGTGGACCAAGATCACTGCAGAACAGAACCGGTTTGATTAGTAGTACGTGTATAGCCACATCTTCCAGGCGTCAGAAAGAGTTGTTTTCATGTTTAGGTTCAAGTGTTTATGTGCGTAATCTGATGTTGCACTCCCCAGTAATTTAGCTGTGTAATAACTGTAAATGATTTAGGATCTTGCTCTGCTTCTCATGGAGAGGATTAGCACACTTTTAAGAATAGCCGCTTTAATCACAGACTGAGGTTTACTTAAGCACCACGTTTATTTTTACAGTCCGTCCGTTTCTTGGGGCTAATCAGCACAGCGTTCCCCCAGAGGGACACTGTGTTTCCTGTCCCTAGACTCCACTGTAGCACTGTATCACCACTTCACCACCTTTTAAACAGCAGACTTATCAGTCAGGCTGGATTGCTGTCTTAATTATGGAGCTCAGGAAGAAAAGGGCAGCATTATCAGTGTAATTATGGACCTGGACATTTTAGTGGTCAGTGAGCTCCCCTCCTCGGCCCTGAGGCACAAACTTGACTCCTGACTCATGGGAACCAGGATGAGCAGTAATGTAGCAACAGAAAAGAAGGCTGAGCTGCTCTCTGCAAGGACGGAGCTACTGCCAAGCCACAGGCACGGTGTTGTTAAAGAGAGCGTCTGGCCGCATGCTAATGTTAGCCGTGCTAAAGGTCCCATTGGAACAGTAATTTAGTGTTTTGTTTTTTTCTGTTTGGTAAAATGCTAAATACTCCTCTTTCCCTGTCCCCAAGTATTGTTTAAGAGCCGTTGCATAAACAGCCTGCTACTTAAGATTCATTTGTGGTCCTTTTTAGACACAGCCCAGTTGTGAGGGCAAGAATACTGCCTCTTGTTTCATCTGTGCAGCTCAATGCTGCATATGCTAATGTGCAGTTCATTAAGTTCAGATTATTACTGGATTGCTTGGGATGGAATTTGGAATAAACAAATGATTAGTGTATTAGGATTTTCAGATTCCACTAGGATTTTCTTATGTTGCTGTGATTGTTTTGAATTTGCACAAAAACTCTGTGGCGTATGTGAAGATGACTTTTTAATGTATTTTATTTATTATTATGTGTTATTGTTTTATGAATTTCATGTGGCTGCTTTGTGGGTGTGACGGCATGGCTCTGTGTGTTTTGCAGGTGTCTGTATGGCTGGCAGGGCCAGTATTGTGACAAGTGTATCCCCCACCCTGGCTGTGTACATGGCACCTGTGTAGAGCCCTGGCAGTGCCTATGTGATACCAACTGGGGCGGCCATCTTTGCGATAAAGGTTAATCTTCTCTTATTTCAGTTGCTGAAGGAGTGGCCCGTATTGTGTCAAAACAAACTAAAGCTCTGTGAAACGTTCTTTCCCAGATCTGAACTACTGTGGCACTCACCAGCCATGCCTGAATGGAGGGACATGTATCAACACAGGACCTGATAAGTACCAGTGTACCTGTGCTGAGGGCTACTCAGGAGCCAACTGTGAGCGGGGTGAGTGCTCTGATGCAATTTGTTTGTTTTTGCAGAATTTTCTCCTGCAAAACTAAATGGTTCATTTAGATTTGAGGGTGAACGTGATTCTTACTCAGACTCAACCTTAGCCACATAAATCACCATTTTAAGAGCATGAATATTATAAGCCTACATCAGCACCTTCTGGCTGGAAAGTGAAGCAGTTACATCATTCTTCTTAAAGCCACCAGACTCCTTTTAACAAACAAGAATTTTGCCCTGCGGAAAATCAGTGTCTTGTCTATGACTGCCCTGATTAGTTTGTTTGTGTTATATTAACACAATAGTTCAGATTCAAACTGAAACACACAAGTCCCACAGTAAGACAAACAAACCGGCTGGCTGAGGTACAGCAGCGCCTCTAAACTGGAATAATGCTGTCGTATCTGTTGTAGATGATAAACTGACCTCATTGAACCCCACTTCTAAAAATCCAAACTAACCTTTTAAAAATGATATTCAACTGATTTTTCTATGTAGTTGTCAAAAGGAGCACTACTCACAACCAAACACACACGTGTTGTGGATGAGGCTGCAGAGTGTGAAACACATGGGCATCGACCATATGTGGAGAGTCTCATAAAAGATGAAGTTCCAGTGTGGGAAGTGCAGTTCTGACCCACAGGAAGGACTGAAAGGCTGTAAAAATTTTAGGTCTTGTAAAAAAACAAAACAAAAAAAAAACCCCAGTTTGCTCTTGCCAAATCTTATTTTTGACAATACTTGGCCATCATCTTGTAGTTCTGTTATCGGGAATGTATGTTCTGTCCTGAGCTTACAGACTAAAGGTCAGAGGTGGCTTGAGTCTGTAATCAGAGGAGGTGGTAACTCAGCCTTAATCTATTTTCACTCCGCCTTGAGTGGCTCCAAATCAGGTAATCCAGTAGTTTGATCTTCACTGGTTGGTCATCCCTTGGCTTCTTGGGCCTTACAGACAGATGGGTGTGGTACTCTGGGGATGATGTTTTTTTCCCTCATTAAATCTAAGACTCGGTGGGGTGGTGCTGACAGCTTAACTGCAGAGATGTCAGGAAACAGTGCCCTTCATAACTGGAGGTCAGCAAACGAGGAGTAACGTCAGGATATTGTAGCAGAGAGACCCCTGGGTGCAGCGCTGCATCCTCACCCCTCCTCCACACGGTACACCCTGGTCACCTCTGACCGTCTAGTTATTATACAAGTAAATCATTAATTTTTGATTCATTTGGGACCCGTTCATCCGTAACTCACCGAGGCTAACATCTCCGTCTCTCCCCCATGACCTCCCGCCACTCTCTCATCTTGTGCTGCGTCTCAGAAGAAGAATGGCGGGGAGTCGGAGGGAAGTCACGGTGCGTTGGTCAGGTCAACTTAGCATGAAAGATGATTTCCTGGTGGTGTGGTCTGCCGCGCGGGTAATGAGAGTGAGATGGGGGGGAATTTGAGCGCGCTTTTGGACCGAGGGGGGAGGAGGTTATTGGTGAGGGAAGGAGTTGACCCTTGGGTTAGTTCTGCTGACTGAGTGGTTGAGGGCAGGAGGATGACAGGGGCTGGGAAGCACTTTATTTATTTGAGTTCGTTCTTGTAAATATCGATCGCAATATAACACGTGATATCTTCTTGAGACCCAGGAAAGTAAAAGATTTTATGTTAAATAATTGTCTTGATTGGAAATTAATGCAGATATTTTTTTATTATTTGTTTTATGGAATGTCCTTTGCAGTGGGCAGTGATTTTGTTTTTTAAGTAAAGCTATGAAACTCTTACCCCCTACAAAGGAAAAACATGCATTGGTGGGTCTCACGAGAATATCACTGTGATGCGTTTGAAAAGAAGCTACAAAATGTTGATTGTAGCGCAGTATAGCGTTAACATTAAAAGATAAAACATGCAACTTTTCCACATTAAAGTATCAAAAATAAGTAGGCTTTTGTTTTCTATTTTGCAGACTTGCATGACATTACTCTCATTATATTTAGGCCTTTCTGGAATATACATTCACCAGTATCCCTACAGTAAATTTCTTTTTCATTTGTACACCTTCTCGCTACACAGTAATCCGAACAGATAATTTACTGATATTTTTCAATATTGAATTAATTTTGTATCGTGCAAACTGTGGTCATGCTAACTCCTAATCTAATGTGTGCATTAACCTGATGATTTCATGTGTGTAATATGCATTGAGTCTTTAACAATATGTTGCGTGATGTGACTTGCAGCTGCTTCATTAAAAGTTGGTGACATAACATGTATATGTCATCAAGTGTAATGGGAATACAGCTTTAATATGTTACTTTACCTGTAAGTGTGATTCTTGCTGGAGTCATGTCACACAGATTGTCATCTGCCAAGTTCATAAACACAACTCCCACAGTAGGGCGGAAGACATATGTCAGGTATTATGAAATCACAATAAGGACAAGTGATATATCCAAATCATAAGAGGAAAATGTGTCACAACAAACCATTATAAATGAAACACTGATGCCCCCGACTATAAATCAAATTCTCCGGACATGAGTGTTTATGTCTGTTCGACACGAGCCCAGAAAAAACCAGGGCATGAGGCGTTGGCGACTGTGTCCCTTCAGATAATAAATCACTTGTATTTTTGTATCCGAGTGCCTCAGACTTACTTTTGGTTGTGTTTTTGCATGACTAACTGTATTAACGTTGATCTTTTTTTTTTTTTTTTTTTAACATCCTTTTATCCCTCTGGTTTTTCATGCATTCCCTCCCTTTCCTTGAATATCACCAGTGTCCTTTATGCACTTAAAGTTAGTGCTTTTTTAACTCAGTGCAACAACCACTATTTTTTTTTCTTCTCAATTTCTACTTTTTTTTTTTTTTTTTTTTAAGTCAAACTGAATCACAAACTTTACCAACCCCATTAAAATCATGACTCATACATCAGAATAGTTGCAATATGACTTCTTCTTTTACATATTGTCCCATGCCTCTTCACAAGATCATTAAACTCGACCTTTAGTTATTGTTGTAAATGACAGATTCCCTGCAGCAGACATTCCTTACTGTGCATTGAATATCTATCTGCGGTAACTTCCATGTTGGTACAGTACAGGATAAAGCCATAAATCGACACAAAGAGCATCCAAGAGTGGAATTTTCCTTAAGAATGAGTCACATGGGTGTGTATTTGACCTGCATGCAAAACTGTCCTTCTCTTCATAGCGGAACATGCCTGTCTCTCCAATCCGTGCTCTAATGGTGGGAGCTGTTCGGAAACCAGTCAAGGATATGAATGTCAGTGTGCACCAGGCTGGAGCGGCCCATCCTGCACTATCAGTAAGTTATTAGTTATAATAATAATCATCATCATCATAATAATACATTTTATTTGTAAGCACCTTTCAAGACACCCAAGGACACTGAACAGCAGAAGATAAAATAGACAATGCATAAAATACAAAGAAGTAAACAATCTGATTAAACAAAAAAGTGCAATACATAAAAATGACATTATGGGGAAAAGAATGAAAGAACCAATGACCGCATAAACTCATCATGGAAAGTTCAACATCATGCAAAGCCATTTTATTCTTATACACCCTGAACCAAATTGGTACAGAAATAATGTACATCACTGAGAAAACCAAGATAAAGGTGTTTTACCTGTAGTTGTATTTAAAGGAAAAGGTACCAAGTGATGAACATTATTGTGGAATATTATAATTGTACACTAATGTCTATCCAGTTGTGTTATTGTGCTTTATTATATACATGTGTGCTAAGGAAACAAATAATTTCCCAAAAAATGTTTACTCTAATGGTTTTATTGACCTGACTATGATTTGACTTGGAAGTGCTTCTTTTCATACAGAAAAAACAGAGTGTAAAATTTCAAGCAAAGTTATTTTTCCACAAAAACCGAGTTCTTATCGTCCGTCATAGTGCTGTGACTAACCAGATTTGACTCTCGTGCAGATGTGGACGACTGCTCTCCAAACCCCTGCAATCACGGGGGGACATGCCAGGACCAGGTCAACAGCTACAAGTGTCACTGCCCTTCAGAGTGGACGGGGAAGACGTGTCTGATAGGTGACCCATGCAGCCTCTTTTCCTCTTCCCACCACTTCATGCCTGTCAACTGCACATGCAAATACCTCTAACCACCACCACCACCCCCCCCCTCTCTCTCTAGACGCCAACGAATGTGATAGCAAACCTTGTGTCAATGCCAACTCGTGCCGCAACCTGATTGGTGGATACTTCTGCGAGTGCGTCCTTGGTTGGACGGGGCAGAACTGCGACATCGGTGAGTTGAAGGCTGTCAGTTGCAGCTGTGGAGCGGGGCACCTGTCCAGTAAAACCAGTACAACTATAATATGGAGGCATAAAGCAAGCAGCTGGACAAGTGCAGCCCTTTCCTCTGGTGTAAATGAATCTGTTGTATCATTATTAGCCCTGTGTGTGGCCGAGGCTGCACTGATTAGAGGTGGCTCAAAACAGTCCCAGGACTAGTTTCACTTGGCAGCAGACAGGATTGCTCAATACTCTGTGTTGCACTGATTCCACAGACATGTTATCCAAGTCTTGCAGAGCGCTCTCTAGCCTCCACAATGTTATTAAAGGCCTGTAGCATGGGAAACGTAAAGCACAGACTTGTTTTTCAAAGACAGACTATTTAGTCAAGCTGTTCAGCATTAATCCTAAGATTTGTTTTTTTGTCCAGATATAAACGACTGCAAGGACCAGTGCCAGAATGGAGGAACTTGTAAGGTAAGCGTCGTGTCAAAAACCATCAAGCTTTATCTGGTACTTTTGGCTTTGTTTGCCAGCTTGTTTGTTTGTTTTAGTGTCTTTTTGCTGAAGCTTGAGACATTTACAGTGGTTATATAAATAGCTGCTGTAAACCGTTCTCTCCAAACCGACAGTGGAATTGTTGTGGAATTCCTTTCTGAAATAAAATCTGAGGGGAGTGGGTTCAGAGGGCTTTCTAAGGGAGGGACACACAAGTTCCTTGACCACATTAGATTGAATTACCATAAACATTATTGTGTTGAGCCCATGCCAGGAAAATGTGTTGAAATAATTGTTGAGCTGTGATAATGTTCCTCAAAACTTGTCATGCCCCCCTCTGCCTCGCTCTTCATTCTTTTCTCTGGTTTGACAGTTATTGTTTGGACCCCACCCTGCCAGGGCAGTTAATCACATTTTGAGCCTGCTTGAGGTTAACCCTGGTTTCTCTCTGTCGTTCTCAGGACTTGGTAAATGGCTATCACTGTGTCTGCCCCCCTGGCTTTGCCGGTGAGCACTGCGAGAGGGACATTGACGAGTGCGCAAGTTCTCCATGCCTGAACGGCGGGCGCTGTCAGGACGAAGTCAACGGCTTCCAGTGCCTGTGTCTGGCCGGCTTCTCAGGAAATCTCTGCCAGGTGAGACAAGACCACCACCGCAATCACAAACACAATTAAGCACACCGCCATTCAAGCCTCCCTGCCGACACTGAGCATCTTAAGCCCGTGCCCTCCTTCCATTAGACCCCTTTGTGCCAGCACTGTATCTTTGGATTCGTTGTAAAGTTTTCCTGCCCCACCCTCTTAAATGGCTGTTGTTCCACAGTCCTCCTTTTTAAAAGGGAGTGCTTTGTTGAAGCTGCTCCTGGCTACAGCGGGATACATTCTTCAGCGCTGAAGCCCAGACTCAGAGGACGGCTCCTATGTCTCTGCCTTGTTTTTCCCCTTCCTCCAAGTGCTGTGCGTGTGTTGTTTCCTGGCACAGCCTGTAGGGAGGATGCTGTGGGTTTTGCTCTGTTTAGTGTAGCAGAAACTATGTCAGCTATCAGGTTCACCGCTTTCTATTCAATACCTCTCTGTCCTAGCTGGATATCGATTACTGCTCACCCAACCCGTGTCAGAACGGAGCACCCTGCTTCAACCGGGCCACTGACTACTACTGCGCTTGCCCAGAGGACTACGAGGGTAAAAACTGTTCTCACCTCAAAGACCACTGTCGCACCACCACGTGTAAAGGTACGCCTCCTGCCTACAATAACCACAAGCTGAACGCTCAATGTGTTTTTCCAAAAGGTTTTCTGAAAGGTGATCTGCGTAGCGTGCTGTAGTGAAATGCTGAATAAGGCCAGGTCTTCACTATTTGCCTACACCGTTTCCCACGAGGGCAATGAATACTACTCAATAGTTATATTTTAGTTTGGTGCAATGAAGTTTCTTGGCCAAGGTGAGCAGTTTTTTAAGTGTGGCTCCCTTGATGAATGCCCCCCTCCACCTACTCAGGAAAGCTTTTCCAACGATTCTCCCGTTCTCTCAGTTCCCCAAAAATCTGGCAAAAGACTGATAGCACTGTGTGTGTTCTTGGTAATGACTTGGTGGGCTACCTCTTCTTTTTCCCCCTCAGTGAATGTGCATATTTTGGTGTGTGTGTGTGTGTGTGTGTGTGTGTGTGTGTGTGTAATTGAGTGAGTGGACCAACCACCGAGTCAGATACCAGACAGTGAGATTCTCGCTGCTCTTGGCAAGAATTAAGTGATTACATGGAAGCATATTCAGCGCGCTCTCTAACCTGATCAGACAGGGGGAAAGGAAAGGATTTCAGCGCACACTGAAAAAGATCACTCTGACTTGCTTATGAAAGCATAAGAGCTTATCGCTGTTTCTTCTATCACTCAGTTTACTACTTCTCACACTTGCAGAGATACTGTTTGAGTGAAACTAGTTGGTGTTATCTGTTAGGGCCTGATGACGTTATAAGTCATTACTTAGTTTATTTCTCTGCTTTCAATAACATTCTCTCCCTGTGTGTTACCTGTTGGCAATCCAAAAGCAAGCCACGTTATGATTTGGAACATGCCGTTCAAACAGGCCATGTCAGTTGTTTAAGTACATAACAATTCCTTCTCTCTGCAGTGATTGACAGCTGCACCGTTGCTGTGGCGTCCAACAGCACGCCGGGAGGAGAGCGTTACATTTCGTCAAATGTGTGCGGACCTCACGGCCGGTGTCGGAGCCAAGCCGGGGGCCAATTCAGCTGCGAGTGCCAGGAGGGCTTCAGAGGCACCTACTGCCATGAAAGTACGTCCACCCTGTCATTACAGACCGCAGATCAGCGTACAATAAAGACCGGTTAGAGTTAGCAAGAAATAAGACTGACACTAAAACATGATACTGTAACTGAAAACAGCTTCTTGGTAGTTTCTGTTTGATAGACACTGCAGTTGCTATACCTCTTATAAATCTGTGTAAAATGAACTAAATTTAGCCTTAAAGTGTGTCTCTTTTTGCTGTTTCCCATCTTATCCAGCATTTGTATTGAAAGAACTTTCCAGTCACTTCATTGGTCAGATTTAGTCATTTACTCGCAAAAATGATCCTCTCTTACAACACCTCTTTTATTGATTCACCAGCTTTTCTCTTCTTATACCAAGTAAAACCTAACTGAAGTGCACACTGAATAGACTGAAAATAAAAACCCACAGAAACTGAGGTATCGAAAAAAAAAAATGTGTTCACAGGTCTTATTTCTAGTGTGTGTTTTCCTTTATTTTTACTGTAGACATCAATGACTGTGAGAGTAACCCGTGCCACAACGGCGGCACGTGCATCGACAAAGTGAGCGTGTACCAGTGCATCTGTGGCGACGGCTGGGAAGGCGACCACTGTGAGATCAGTGAGTAGAACTGCTTGTTCTAAGAGCTTGAAACAATCGCGCACCTCTGTCATATGACTGCTAAATCTGTGTCTCAACACAGAAAGTTTGTTTGATGACGTTTTTGATGTGTCGCGTGTAAATCACACTCCTGCACGATGTCTCCACTAGACATCGATGACTGCAGCACCAACCCCTGTCATAATGGAGGGACGTGTCGAGACCTGGTGACTGATTTCTTCTGTGAGTGCAAGAATGGCTGGAAGGGAAAGACGTGCCACTCCCGTAAGAGTCCTTTTTTTTTCTCTCACTTTTCTAGCACCTGTGTTGTCTGTCTGTGCACGCTCATGGTATGCGCTTATGGCTGTTGATAATTACCCAGTCTACTTATAGTGTATGTGTTTACTCGGACTCACATTGTTGCCCAGCTTAAGTGTGTTGTAAACGTTCACTCTAGGTGAAAGTCAGTGTGATGAAGCCACATGCAACAATGGAGGCACCTGCCACGATGAGGGTGACACGTTCCAATGCAAGTGTTCTCCGGGCTGGGAGGGCACGACATGCAACATAGGTAAGAACCACCAAGGAGCAACAACCATGACGACAAAGTGAAGCAAATGCATTAGTACACTAGAGTGTAATACAACTTATGGCCACTAGATTCTGGCTTTGGAAACACTTTGCTCCAATAGACTGTGACTGAAATTCTCTAGGATTTGTTTTCCTGGTGTCACTCTGGCCTGATGTGTTTCATTTAGGCCTTCTAGTGTCCTGGTGGTTCTTCTTGAATTAATGCTTGTGTGATTGATAGGTCACTCTTATCATGGGTCGGCCTTTTTTTTTTTTTTTTTTTTTTTTTACTTCTACATATTGAATAAAATGAAGTTTTTCCCTGATGGACAGCTTCACTGTAGTTACAGTTTTAGGATCTATGTGAGGCAAAAAGTTTTTACCTCAAACAGATCAACATGGCATTACTATACAGTCACAAATCAAGTACTAACTCCTATGTGTAACATGTGACTAAAACAGACAGAAAACAAAACCTGGAACGCCTAAAAGCAGAGTTTTTGTCAGTACAATGCCATAGATATTAATGTGAGAACTGAAGTGATTTTGGTTTTTATCAAGAAAACATGGAAAATGGATAGATATCAGCTCTGAAATCAAACTCTTATCATTATATTTGTCCAAACAAATGTACCTATACTTGTACCCGGTATTAAAATAAATAAGGGTGGTCTAATAATTTTTTCCACATCTGTAGAACATTATGAACTTGGTTATAAATGTGAAGGTTTTAGTTTTTTATTCTCCTGAGACTCAGCTTTGCATTTTTCCCTCTGTAGTGGAGGAGGTTTTCACAGCTTTAAAAAGAAAAAAAAATCCATTGCAAAAGACATTCCATTAAAAAAAAAAAAAAAAGCCTCATACTGTTTCCAATCATGGCACTTATTTCATGTAAAAAAAACTTTTCCTTACTGGGTGTCAGGAGGGTATATCCAGTAAAACCAGAGCCTCCCCCTGTTTGCGTGTGTTTACAAACCAGTTGTGACTCATCCAATATGGCAGATGCATTGTCGTATTGTAACACCAAACTGAAGTCGTCAACTTTCTACTTTTTTGTTCCAAACCATCATCCAGAAACCGATGGGTGACATCATGGTGACGTCCATGTGTTTATACGGTTTATGAATACATAGAAACGGCAATTTACATATTTCGCATTTACAGACAAAAAATAACCGCACACATACAATATTTCTTTGTAGGAGAGCTCCATCTTGTCTCAGATATTAATCAGATTTGTCAGATCTGCGAGGTCCACAAACAGTTTTTATCCCTTCACTCTGTCATCGCTCCCTCCTTTCCCATCTCTCTCGCTCATTGCTCCCTCTCCTGTGAGCGCTGACAGATATCCGCTTAAAATCCCTGATTGCACTGACAATACACTTCAAAGTCGTGGAATGTAGATTCCCTCAGAGAAAACGGAAACCCGACCAAAAAAGCCAAACCACCAGCAGTCTCCTGTGACTGTTTTAAGTTTTATGATTACACTGATCTTTAAAGTTTGGGAGGAAAACATGCTGATAAAACTAAACTGCCCTTGTTTTTTTTTTTTCTTTCAGCCAAAAACTCTAGCTGCCTGCCCAACCCATGTGAGAATGGGGGTACCTGTGTGGTGAAAGGGGACTCGTTCACCTGTGTCTGCAAAGAAGGCTGGGAGGGTCCCACATGTACTCAGAGTAAGTGTTCCTTTAGGGGAAAAGCATAAAGGTGGACACTTATTACTGCCAAGTCATGACGAACCTCCTGCTACCTCGCACAGGCTCCACTCCTGTATCTGATTACATTTTATTGACTTTCCTCTCCCATCTCTTCTTGATCTGAACCTTTCTCTTTAAAAACAAAACCAAAAAATTAAAAAGTCTTCTCTCTCTCGCTCTCTCTCTCTCTCTCGCTCTCTCTCTCTCTGCTTGCTGCCGGCTATCGGAGGAGGAGGGAGGCAGAAAGGGCTCAAACTCAGGAAAGTGGAGACAGATGTTTCTCCCCCCTCCTCCGACTTGTCCAACACATACCCCTCTCTCCCCTTTGCGTTCCTGTCCAAACAGTGACATGTCGGCTTGTTCTACAGCCCTCCTCCATTTCCCTGGCTTCCCTGGGATCCCTGCCCTACATGCATTTTCTCCAAAACAGAAATTCCCCGACTTTTGTGAGGGAGGGAGAACAAGACGGGGTGGGAATGTGGGTGTGGAGGTGATTTTAGTTTTTTTTTTTTTTTTTTTTTTTTTTTTTTCCCAATGGTGACAGTTCATTATGTAGTTTGCTACAAGGTGATAGTCATGAACTAAACTAAAGCAATAATGAAAACAAGCTGTGAAGTAAAAATACTTACTAATTACAGATCAATTTTTTTGTAAATGAACTAAAACTAAATTTGTGACAGTTTTGCATTTTGTTGTCGTTTCCTGTGTCTTCATGTAGCGCTGATGTGTGTCCTTTGTATTAACTCGGGGCGTGTTGCAGTCGCCACATGTTTAACGTTTAATGAGATTATTTACTAAATCTATTTCCATTACCCATATTTTTATTTACCTTTTATTGTTACAACAGGTTTTTTTGCCTTTACCAGAGTAAAAAAGTTGTTTGTGGTTCACTGGTTTAAGCACAAATGTATAATAATGGCTAAATAGAAATGCACTAAATGGGTTTGTTTTTATCTTTGCCAATTTATTACATTTATAAGCCTCATCATTTGGCTGGATATTAAATGTATCTTCCAGTTTTGTTTAGCTGTTTCAGGTTTATGTTGGTAAATCGCGTCACATCTGTTGAAGTGTTACTTTTTTTTTTTTTCTTTCCCTTGATAAATACCTTGAATTTAAAAGTAAAAATACACAGAACCCTGAAACTAATACTAAACATAATGAGGAAATAAAAACGAAGCTGGCAAATGTCCTGTAATGACTAAACCTTAACTGAAATTGAAAACAAAAATTCAAAGCGCGTGTGTGTGTGTGTGTGTGTGTGTGTGTGTTTGCTCTGTGTTTTTAATAAGTCCGAGTCATCAGGCTGTGGAGCCTGATTGGCCCAACGCGCCTCTGCACACTCAAGCTCAGACGTGCTCTGCGCTGTCATGTGCACTAAACTGTTATATAGGCGAGGAAAAAAAACACACTCGCTAAATTGTGTCTTTCTCTCCCCCCCTCCTCTGTTCTTTTTTCTTTCAGATACCAACGACTGCAGTCCCCACCCATGGTAAGTGGAAGCCAAACATTTCCTGTAGATTTAAACAGATGTAAACAGGCTGCTCCTCCTGTATCGTAGTTTCTCACCTGCAGGCTTTCTCTCCCATCGTCTCCCTGCTGAGAACCAGGCGTACACCCTTCCCTGTCATTCCTAAGATGCAGTCAGCCTAGAGTCTTTTGTGAACTCCCAGGCACGACTTTGTTTAACCACACACCACTGGAGATCACTCCCAAAAACCCATGCACACTTGTCCCATTAAGAGAACAAGTCTGATTGCCTTAATAGCCTTTAAGAAGCAGTTATTATATGTTGATGGGTGAGAAAATTCCAGCATGAATTAGTTTGATGTGAAGGGCGACCCGATAGATGCCAGTCTGTAAAACATGCCTCAGGGTGTCCTAGGATACAAACTCAACTGACACTCCTGTTTTTTTTTGTTTTTTTTTGTGTAGCTACAACAGTGGAACCTGTGTCGACGGGGATAACTGGTACCGATGCGAGTGCGCTCCTGGCTTTGCGGGTCCAGACTGTCGGATCAGTGAGTATTAACCCTGCGTCCCGCTCCTCCCTGATCCCTGTTTGAGCCATTGGTTAGAGCAGGCATGGGGCTGCAGGACTGTCGCAGTCGCTCTAAATGGAAGGTCTAGTCGGCCAATTATCTGTGCATTGGGCTGCAGGCCAGGCTGAACCATTTCGGTGTCACTCCATCGGGCCCTGCTGCTGTCCCCGGGGGAAACCGGCTTAGCAGGCCAACAGCTAATCAGCCATGCTCTCTGACACTGATTACACAGATTGTTTTCCCTCTTAAAGGCTTTCAGATGGCCACATTCTTTCCCATTGCAAATCCTTTGTTCTGCTAAGTCCAGCCTTTAGCTCCTGCATACCTGCTAATGATGCTGCTTTTAATAAAGCTGCATGGGGCAAAAATGTCCAGGCCTGATTTAAAGCATGTTTGCTTGTTTTTTTATTAACTAGTGTGTGTGTGTACATACTGTTCAAATGACACATGACCTCAGTGAATTTAGCCTAGGAATTAGATTTGTGTGCCGACTGCTTAACCCAATATTTGTGTGCTGTCTGGCCTTGTGCTTTATTCCATAAGGGAGCCATTTCTTACCCATTACTGTCTTTCCCTCTGTGGCAGATATTAATGAGTGTCAGTCCTCTCCATGTGCCTTTGGCTCTACCTGTGTGGATGAAATTAATGGATATCGCTGCCTGTGTCCGTCAGACAGAACAGGACCCCACTGTCAAGAAGGTAAATGTCTTCTACAGACAATAAAGGTGAAACTATTGCCTGCAGCTTTGTAAACTGTCTTTGAGATGTATGAACTGTTATTTGTTGGACTGTGAGTCTTACTATGTAGCCAAGCTGCTAACTTCATTTGTCATCTCTTGGGTTCATCAATCTAGGTTTGCAAAGGTGTTTTTCAGTTTTCTCTTTTAGCCTTTTAACATTTTTTCACAAGGCTTTCACTTTGGGAAAACATTTAGGCTTTTACAGAGGAACTGTAAAATACACGTCCTTCATTATTTTAACCTGTGGCTAAAACACAAATTACATGAGCTTACATGGCTCAAACGTAACTGTAACCTGCCCCAGGTCATTGGTGAACTGGTGGGTGTTAAAAGGTTAATGGGTGTCAGTGTTGTCATTATTGCTTTTGTTGATGACCTTGATGTTTTTGTCAAATCAGAGACGAGAAAATCCTGCTCTGTTAACGGTCACATCACCCCTGATGGAGTCAAATGGGATGACGACTGCAACACTTGCCACTGTTCCAATGGGAAAGTCGTGTGTACAAAGGTATGCTTTAGAATGCTGCTGACTCTATTATCTTGATGTATAGAGTGAAGTATTTATGGGGTCGTCGTCCAGCTGGGACATGATATCTTTGTTTGCTAATGGGAGAACGGCCGGTTAGAGAAAAAAGTGGTGCAGTAAATAGTTGCAGGCTGGATGTCAGCAGGTGGTTGTTTCTCAGACTTAAGGTAGGGCTGTCTCACACTACAACAACACGGTGTCACTGGGTGGAGCTGGTTTAGGAATGACACAATGAGTCACATCATATGAAGAGATGATGCCATGTGTTTTTAAAGGAAACACAATGGAACTAAAAAAAAAAAAATCTCCAAAAGACTGGCTGAAGGCATGGTGTAAAGAGTAAAGGTGTTTGTAAATGTAGTAACTCTTTGTTGTGATGATCTGATCACTTCATGAACTGTGGAGCCTCACTAAAACCACTCCCTTTAAGAAAAATAGATAAATCAGAAGAAAGATTTTATGTTTTTACAGCAGAGAATTATCTCTTGGATTCACGTGGATACATTTGACCTGAAGATTAATGATAGTTGAGTGGCTAACATTGTAAACTTATTTTAGTTTTGGTGTCCACTCAGAGCTCTGTCCACTGTCATTTGTAAAGGTCAGTCTGATGGTAACTCACAATACTACTATCATGATTTATTACTGTTTGTAGAATTGGTACCATAAGACAGTGAATCTGGGATACTAGTTCCACTGCAAAACAATCAAGTATGACGCATCATAAAGTCTGTGTGACTTAAGAAAGTAAAAAAATCCACCAAAAATGTAAAAAGTAAATGTATTTATTTGCCGTTTTGTGTCACTTTGACAAAAAGTTCTTCTTCAACACATTGGCACTGATTAACTTTTATATTAATAAAAAATATCTAAAAAAAAATTACTATTTAAATTATGTCACGACTAAAGAAACCTGCTTTAACAGTTCAATGTGACATTGTTTTCCTTTGCAGATGTGGTGTGGCCCTGTGGCGTGTAAACTGGGGGCTAAAGGTCGTGGTGGGTGTCCGTCGGGTCAGAGCTGTGTTCCCATCCGAGACGGCCACTGCTTTGTGAGGCCTTGTGTTGATGTAGGAGAGTGCTGGTGCTCTAACCCCTTATCAACTACTCCAAAATGCCAACCGAGCCCTGGTTACCAGGACAACAGTTGCGCCAACATCACCTTCACCTTCAGGAAGGAGATCATGCCTCGAGTGAGTTACCTGTACACTGCAGAGAGATTGAATGAAAGGGTTTTGGGGTCATTTTTCATGCTTCTCCTTCATCGTGGCTGTTCCCTGAAAGAGCGCAGCAAACTGTGAAAGATCAGGTTTTCACAAGTGTTGAACTCTTCCTCCCAGGCATAGACTCATATGTTTAAGTGTGTTGAACAGTTCTGTCATGTATTTAAATGTCTTCCAGGGAGAAAAAAAAACCCCTCTTTCTTTGTGTTGCGTCGACTCCATCCAAGTTTTGGTGTTCCTGAGTATCGGGACTTTGCCAATCTCCTCTTAACTCGACCGCACTGCGAGATTCATTTTCAGGATTGTATGGATTTGAGTTAAACAGGACCACTGGCGACTCTGTCACCACATAGGCTCATCACTCGCCAGTTGTCTAACAAGCATGACAGCAGACAGTGACAAGCGTATGAGCCTGTGGTCTTTAATCTAAATGAGGTGGATCCCAACCAGATAGCATATTGAACCCACTGCCAGAAATACAGGCCCAGCTCTTCCTTTTGCTGTCTGATTGCCCTCTGTTTTTCCATTTGCATTTATATTTTCTTTCCGTTGTGCCCAGGGTTTGATTGTGGAGGATGTGTGTAAGCAGCTGAGGCGCTTGTACGTAGTGAAGAATTTCTCCTTGGAGCATTCTGTGACCATAACCTGTGACCCCTCATTCTCAGCCAGCAATGAGATCCATGTCTGCATCGTGAGTAACTCCATGCGTTTGTCTGTCCCCATCAATATGCACAAGACTTATTTATAACCTACAGCGTGCATTCTTAAGATGTGCTCCAACAGCTCCAATTTGTGGTGGATATAGATGTTTCTTCTGTTGACAGCATATAAACGTAAACAGTAGCAGACAAGATCCCTGTTCCTTAGAGACACGACCCAACTGATAAAAATCTGTCTTTTCTCTCACTTTTTTTTTTTTTTAGTCTACCGATGACCACCAACTGGACCGGAGTCCAGTTAAGGAGATCACAGACAGGATAATAGATCTGGTTAGCAAACGCAACGGCAACAACACCATCATCGCTGCTATTGCTGAAGTCCGCGTGCCAAGCCCAAGCAAAACTGGTATGAACAGCTTCCAACCTTCTAGTTGTTGCCTGCGAAGTCATCTAGACGTGCACACACCTGCACTTAAAAAATATACAGGAAGATGATGTTAGAAAGGACGGGGTGGCGCCAAGCTCTCAATATGAAAGCATTCCTAGCTCATAAGCAAATGTGTATGCATGAAATAAAATTCCCAATCCTCCCACACAAATTAGGCCTCCCAGGTCTACCATATCACAGCAGTTGTAATTGAGCTTAAAAAGGAAAATCTAGCCAGGAATTCGATGGAAAGAGCAGAGCTGCTTGGCTACATGGCTTCAGATTGGCTCAAACTGAGACTGGCTGGACTTGTAGTAAGACTCCCGCATGTGTCCACCATTTATCAACATGGTGACAGCAGACTGCCGCCACAGCCAAATAAAAGCCTCCTCCTCCCCAGTTTGCAGCTCAGAGGTCATGTTGCACTGGCAAAGCACGCTAATGATTTAGCGAGCTTGACGTAGCAATATAATGAAACCTATTGTGTATTATTTAACCAGGGTTAAGTTCTTTACCGCTCGTGTCATGTCTTTGACCTTTGTCTGCTTTGCTTTGTTTCGACAGACTATCTAGTACCCCTCCTCAGCTCCATCTTCATTGTGATCTGGGTGCTCGTGTTGGTCTCCATCTTGATGTGGTGCATGCGTCGCAGGCGGAAACAAAGCAATCACAATGGCGCATCAACCACTGGCTCCGAGGACAACACAACCAACAATGTACGGGAGCAGCTGAACCAGATCAAAAATCCAATAGAGAAGCACGTGGGCCTGACGGTTGCCATCAAAGACTACGAAAACAAGAACTCCATCATTGCCAAAATAAGGACAAATCATCCTGAGGGGGATGAGGATGACAAGGAGAGGCACTTACAGAAGGGCCGCTTTGCCAAACAGCCAGCATACACACTAGTGGAGAGGGATGAGAAGACACCCATCTCTAATCCCAACTCCACATCCAAACACCCTAATTGGACTAATAAACAGGACAATAGAGACTTGGAGACAGCAAACAGCATAAACAGGATGGACTACATTGTATAGCAGACAGCTGTGTTGCTGTGCAACCAAGCGTAATACCTTCACACCCCGGTGGTGGGTGAAATGGGGGAGCTTTGGCATGTGTAGTTGGTAAACTGTCATGTCAGTTGTGACCCCACAGTATTTTCAGATATTCCCCGTGTTAATTTAAGTTCTGACAAGCTGGCTTACACTGGCAGTGACAGTTGCTTTGGTTGGCTGGAAACACAAGGCACTGGTATACATTTCAATGTAGAACTAGTTGCAGAAGTGTCTTCCTATGCATTTCATTTCCCTTATTTTTTAAGTTAGTGGACACATGGAAGGGGCTCCTGGTTTAATTGTTGTACAATGACTAAAAATACCTGACGTGTTCAACACTAGAGCTAATTTTTTTAGTATGTGTTTGAATTCTTAATAGTTCAGTTTGGAGAAAGTGCCTTTTCAGCTTTAGACTACAGCAACTGTCAAAATAAGAAAAAAAGATCAACTTTATTATTTATTTTATTTTTGGGGTTTTGGGGGGGTGGGTTCAATGTCAGCAGTTGCTGCCAATATGAAGAATTTATGTGTCGATTTAGAACATGTAGATATGTACATTTTTTTTTTATTAATCATTGTGTATATTTGATTTATTAACTTAATAATCAAGAGCCTTAAGATATCATTCCTTTTTATTTATATGTTCTGTCTAGTTTGAAGGTTTTGATAGCTGTGGAAGCCTACCATTTCTTTCAATGACTTAATTTTTCTTTCCATTGCATTCTATAAAAACCAAATTTCAAAGAATTTCAAAGAAGACAAAGGATGGGCACTTTTAGCCTGAAAGAAACTTTGTTTTGTTTTTCCACACATTTGACATTTCATTATTTGTTGCCAGGACCTTGATCGAAAGCAAGTGAGGTTGGGACAACAAAAAAATCCCGGCTGTTTCGAGGGATGGACATGGTGGCAGACATATTGCTTGCCACTAATGGATAAATACTTAAGGGAACAAAATCCTTCAGCAGCTTCAGTTTAACCCCGCCGATACGATAACGATTGAAAGGCTGTCCAAGTCCACCAGCTCGCAAGGCAAGTCACATCAAAATGACACGCCAGAATTCCCATCTGCTTTAGTCAGCGTAATATCATAAGCTAGACCATGAGTACTTGAACAGTAGGGGGGCAATGGGAACACTGTAGAATCGGATAAAATACACTGCCTTGCTCTGCAAGAGTCTGTTTGTTTCTGTGCACATTTGTTTCTTTTTAAAATGAGGCTCTTAAAGACAAACATGTTTTATCTCATTTGTTAACCCTTTGAGATCATGGCAACATTTTGTCCTACTTTTTGACTTGTGTTATGAACTTGAGAATTATGTGTTGATCTGGCAATATATTTTTGAAAGTCATATTTATTAAATATTTTGTATGAAAAGAGAATTAAAGTTGTCTTTGTTCTGAAGAGCGAGTTAAGCGTCTGTCTGTGATGAATCAAGCCAAACATGTCAGAGCATATGAAAGGTTTCTCATGCAGCTGGCGTGGGAACTGCTGCTGGAGAGACATCATAGACTTGAGCAAGGTCTCTGTCCAAATGTGTTTACAGCTAATTACGTTGTTGCGAGCACTCCTTGTATTAAGTCAGTCCTAAAGACAAAAATACTCCCACTCCTCATGATCGTCAGACAATGTTGTCCTTGTTTGTGTGGTTTAAATAGCAGCCTTATCTGCAACCTATCGAGCTGGTGAGCCTGAGAAGCTCGATGTAGTCGCCTGCCGAATCTGTTTGAAAGGATTAAAGCCAAAGCAAGAGATTATCAACACCTAAGAGTGACCTTAAACATTAGGATAGGATAGGGTCAGCCCTTCTAATCCACCACTGTGTCTTGATAAGAACAGAATTGGCTTGTGAACGACCGCAGCGGTCTCATCTCTGATTACACCAACACTGATGGGGAATGGGAACAGAGACGCACTGGTTTATTAGGAACATCACTGGTGTTGGACAGATTTTCACTGTGAGGTTGCCATGAACATCAGCCAGTCTGGACCCAGTGTGAGCAAAACACTGCAGAGATCTACGTGGTATTTTCATGCTGGTTGCTTCCAGAAAATTATCAGCCTATTTGCATATTTCCACAAACAGTTTATTTTCCCCAGGGAAAAAACGCATTTATTTACATCTTAGAATGTCTTTCCAGCGGAATAAAAATAAATCAAGAATATTGTATTCAGACAAAAATATGTCATGAAGAGGAACATCTTGGTTCAAAGCAGAGCAATTAGGACAACTTTCTCACTGAGATCTAGATTTGCAGCCAATTTAAAAAAAAAAATAAATAGAAATAAGAAAAAAAAAAAAGTTATGGTCTGTATAGATTAACAGAGGACAAGGTTAGTGGCTTTTTGGACATTTTCTTGGATAATGACATCTAATGTAATTGAACATCACCCATCTAACTACATTTTGTGGGATCCTACTTTAGTATTGATTGGTTATAAAAATGTTGAACCTTACATAAAATGTTATTTTTTTAAAGAAATGAGCAGTTAACTGGTGGCCCCTAGGTGTCGATGCTCTCTGGGCCAGTACGGTCATAAAATTCACAAGAAGAAACTAACGGCAGCATTCCTTACATCCAGATTAAGTCTTGGAGTAACAGCTACATTTTAACCTGAGATCCTGTCAACATGTTCTATTGTGCCTTAAAAGCAGCTCAATACAAAGCTGCAAAATACCCTCACATTTCAGGCGCTTAGCAACTAAGTACTGAGCAACTTGTATATGAATGAAATGTAACTACGACAATACATTTTTGAAAACAGGGTGATGAAATAAATCTGGAAACAGCAATCAATCACACCAGTGCTTCAGCAGGGAAACTGGACAGTTTTCAGACATGTAGGAGCCAGTATTTGAGACTGAAAGCCATGACGTACTGCATGGCTCCTGCCTGTCTGAAATCCCCAATCTTTAACACAAAACCAAATCTAAACTCCAATTAAAGGTTTTTGACTTTCATTTGCAAGCCTCTCTTGACCACCACTACTTATGGGTGGAGGCAAAGTCTGTTTCAAGTATTTGACAAAGCGTAACTCAAAGGCTCATGTATCAACGAACTGTAATGTGTTCAGCATTTGATCTGTGTGTGCATTGCATCTACAGGGTACAGTGTGACTAGACATTATAGTAAAATGTGACATGTGTACAAATGCAAGTCATCAGAGGAGACTGTGTGGGGTAAACATGGAGCCTGACACAATATCAACTCTATCTCCGTGGCGTCAGGCATCTTCACTGTAACTTGTCTTTCCCACTCAGGACCTCTTCAGTCGCCGTAATCTCGAGGTTCTGGGCACATTTTCACTCCCCTCCTCTCCGAGTGTGGATCTGGAACTAATAGAGGAGCCTGAGGATGCAGGCTTGACAGATAGGCCCCTCAGACTTGCGGCCAGCCTGTTTTGGTTTGTCTGTGCCGTGTTATTGCTTGTGAGGGGGAGCCTCTGGGCCCGTTTCCCTGGAGTAAGCAGCTCTACTTCCAGTGTGGTTTTCTTGCACTCGGAGACTGGGAAAGCCTTGGACTCTGACTTGGCTTCTTCTGGAGGTAGGGGTGGCAGAGGAAGAAGGTCACGCTTGGATGTTTGTGTGGAGCACGGGATTGAAGGAGGTTGCGTTGTGGCTGGAGGTCGGCCAAGACACACCCTCTTGGCCCTCTGTGGGTAGGGGTCTTCCCCTGCATCGCTCTCGGTCTTGCTAGTCTCCTGACTGATTTCATACGGGCAGAAAACTCCAGAGACCACATTTGAGTTTGTGTTCTCATTCTGCTGCATTTGGGTCGGGCCCTGCTCATGATTATTAGCAATCTGAGCTACAGGCCCAGTTAAGACACTGGGGTGAAGGACCTGGGGCTGTGTTTCTGGTGGGGAATTCTGTCCATGGCTCACAGTCCTGTTGAGGTTTAAGTTTACCCTCTCAGATCCAGTTTCTCTTTTGTCTTTTGGACACTCTCTCTGCTTCCCTGTAATCAAGCTGCTGAGCTCTTGCTGGACACTGGCTTGTCTGGCTCTGAAAAAGTTGAAAAGATAAGAGGATACGAACAGATACATGACTGTCCGCTCTGACTGGTGGAGTTGGAAAGTTCTGAATTAGATCATACTTACATCTTTTGAAGCACAGTCTTCTTTGTTTTTGCGGGGCTGTTTAAAGGCTCTTGGGTTTCTCCCACTTTGGAAAAATATTCTGATCTGCTTTGTTCACTCAGCTCAGTCTGGAGAAGACAAACAGAATTGGTGTAAACAAAGCAATGTTTTTTTTGGCATTCCTTGGAAAGGTCTGCACCACAGATAGCAGTCTGTCATCAGATGACACTGTCAGATATGAAAAATCCCTTTTACCACACTGCTCTAATGAATACTACATAAAAGTAGATTTCATCTGGAGTTTGTACAAAAGTATAGAACTTTGATCCATCTAAATCCTGGGTAGTGTTGTCTCATTTTTAACTAAATATCTAATTATTTGACTAGAGGAAATATAATATAAAACACGGTACATTACAAACCACTGACCAGCTGACTAAATTAGTCACAGATTTGTCATAGACAGTGGAGACTGAAACACACATCACTCCGCCTCAAGCACAATTAAAAAAACAAACAACTGTTAAATAAGACTCACAAGATGATGGATCAGGCTAAAGGACAAATCCAAGTGAAGAACTCTAATGAAAAAATTCAAAAACAGGCAAAAAAACATGAACAAAGACTGAGACACAGGTTTTAAACCTGTTGACGTGAACATTTATTTTCTATAAAAACACTTGCTTGGCTGAAAAGGACCCGGCTGAAAGTTCAAAAAGCTACATGCTCAAGTCTTCAATATCAATGATGGACATGAGATCCTCCGAGGCAGAACAAGGAATGGGGCAAATATTGGCTCTCACCAACGTGTGCCCTCAACAGGCCACTAATGAAGGTTAATTATACATCTTTTCCATGGCTGAGCCAGAACAGACTATGATTTATGAGTGGACAAGCAATGATGGTCACAAACTGTGCAGAACTGAGTGCCTGTCAATTATCCCACACTAATTGCATCACAAAAATTTGCAACCGACTATTATCTCTGCTATTGAGATGGACTGAAAATATTGAAGAGTCACATGCTTGAGTGACTCGCTGTACGTAAACACAACTAAAACAGTCTACAGTCATGGAAGACGCTGAAGTTTTGTTTGAATGATTTGATGAATTGTTCCCTGTTCCATGGAAATATTAAACGCTACGGCCATCGCATCAGCCACAGAGGCCATAGTAACAAGAGTACCTGCTTCTCTACATGGACAAATTCCATAATATCTCATCAAAAGGTTATGAAATGGTGTTTAATGTTATTTCAGTGTTTCAAATGTTTTTACTTTGAGTGTATGAACATGCAGCTGCATCCACACATTTCATGGAATCATCATGTAACTAAAGCATAGCATCACTGTTATCACATAAGGTTCAGTGCTGACATCATCATGCTAACATGCACACAAAGATAAGAATAAACACGAGCCGTTTCAGACATGGCATTAAAATGTAAAGCGTGGAGACATGGAGGTGCTTTGAGACTCAGACACATTATATCCATTCAACCATCTAAACAGAAATGATCCTGGGACTGACTGAAGCTTAATGAGCTGATGTTGTCTGTGCATTTGAATCCAAGTGTAAAAGTGTCATAATAAAGCATTTTTAAAGACCCCTAAAATTGTGCATATATTTGAAGTTCTGTAGATTCAATCATCACTAAACTGTTTGCAAGAGAACCTTTAAAGCAAATAGAATGGAGTTGTCATACTGACATTTCACGGATGAAAAACATTCCTCTTGTTTTTGAACCACATGCTGATTTAATTTGGGCAGAAACATTGCAAAGCCAGTCTGTTAAAAAAAATAAAATAAAACGCTATTCATGAGTGTATTTATCTGCATATAAAGCAGGGAAGTGAGATGATCATTCAAGATGTATTGTAGGATGCACTATAATCTACTTACAATGCATGTAAATGCAAAGGCTAAACAGGACCATAATGATGGGAAAGTGGTCTAATAATCACCAGTGAGTTTTGCATTTAAGCAAATTACTGAAGCTATGAATGGAAATATGTGTTTCTTTTTCTTTTTTTGGTAAAGCTGTCCAGTAGGTGCTGAAACATTAAAAAAACAAAAAAAAACCCTTCATACTGCATACTCCATAAGTGGTGGTTGCTGAGTTTATTCTAACAGGAAGCACTCCTGAGATAAATATTATTCAAAAAATTCATTGGAAAAAGTCAGTGGGTTCTTTAAGATATAAATATATATCATTAATGTCCTTGCCAACATTTTGTAATACACCGTATGACCAAGAACACAAGGGGGGCAGATTAATTGTCCCAAGCCCTACAGACAGACTAAGGGCATTGTGGCTTAGCACTGTGTGTTGACCTAGCAACTGCACTCTGGTCTGTGGTGTGGTGGAAAGGATAAAGAGGCCAAACTGAGGGAGGGGAGTGAAAGAGGCTGGCCAACAGGGAAGTGGGTGGATACAACAAGGAAGAAAAAAAGAGACAAGATACTATGAAGTGAATAGGGGGAAAGGCAGAGCATTTAGAGGGAAGTGCAACAAATAAAGAGGCACCCCCCCAGAGTCACACTGCCTGACCTCAACAGTCTCTCCAGTATGCCCACAAATGCAAGAATCCCCACACAGGAAGCTCTCCACAGGCTCCTCTTTGTGTAGCGATGGAGTCATACAAGTGTGTGGGCAGAGGTTCAGTCTTTACGCTTTCTCATAGACAGAGCCACGGCTGGCCTTGGGTTTGGGTTTGGGACAGTGAGACACATACAAACCCATCCCCGCACAAAGTTGCATTTGCTTATGCAGTCACACACGCCCACCCCAACAACAACAATTCTGAGAAAGATGTGGGTGCTGCCATTTGCATTGTAATGCCTTGATATGTATTCTCATCTGTTTAATATGAATAAATGCTGTTTGAAAACCAACATGAAAGAAAAATCAACAAGAAGCCAATGGGAGGTACTCTGGGAAACTTTTAGTGCCTTTCTTTTCCTGTCGGCATGACTTCAAAAGCAGGAGAAAAAGAGTGATGGAGGCGAAGGAGGATGGAGAGAGGAAGAGGATGGATATACATAGCAACAATAAAGCCAGACGGAGACAGGGAGAGATGGCGCGTGAATAATAATCTCCATGGGTTGAATATTCTCTATACAGCGACCGAAGAAGAAAGTGTGAGGATTAAAGTTTGCAGAAGGGGGTGAGAAGGCTGTGGAGTTGGAGAGATGGCGCATGAATAACATTATAATTATCACAAGCTATGTGGATAAAACAGTAAGTATTGTGTGGGAACAGAAGTGGCCTAATCTGGTAAGGAATGATGCAAACTCCCAAAAGCTGGAGCATGTCCCGTGAAAAAGGAGGGAGGGACGGTGTAAATAAGAACATCTACCCACCGCCACCACCACCTCTCTCTCTCAGCAACAATGATTTAACCCCCCCCCCTCCCCCCTGCTGCCAACCAGTCTGCTCGCCCCCACACAGAGCTGCAAAACACTTCTCGTGATGCAACATGTAGAGTAGACCAACAGTGCCCTCCCCGGCCGAAGAGCCTCCAAAACAACAGCGTCCCACCACGGGAGCTGCAACGAGACAGCACATCTGGATGTCAGATTATAAAGATAAGCCTGGCAAAAGGGCAAGGAGAGCACAGGGAATGAATCACTTGCTTTAAAAGGATACTTGTACCGATTCTCACAGCTTGTCCCAACTCTGAATGACTGCTGGGAACGACTTCAAAAAGATAACCTACTACAGGCTCCATAAAATACAGGCAATGAACAGTTTCTCCTCTGCCATCATAGATAAGGTAGGAACACAGATAGGAAGATTACGCCGCTATCTTTTAATGCAGCTGCACTTGAAAGTAATGTACTGATGCTGAGTGCTTTAAAATAGCCCACTGCAGCCGAGGATGACGAGCCATTCTCGGTATCCAAAGACATTATTTTCAGGAACAAAGAAAAGTGGGCGTTTTGGCATCTTAACCATGGATTTTTCAGTTGATCCAATGCATCTTGCAAGCATTTCTTCTGAAAGCGCAAGAGGTCACAGACGTTTCTCAAGTCAAGATACTGACCAAAATTATCTGCACTGAAAGTCCAATAAACATTTTTGCCAACTCATTCTTTTCCCATGGATATGACTTGCTTTGGTTTACTGTGCCTTTCTATCTTACCCAATTAAAAAAAAAAAAAAACATGGATATACCATTCTATCAAACCTTTTCTTTAGTTATCTCTCACAATATTTTGATTTATACTACTTGAAATGCTTCAAGTCCCTCGTAGTATTTAAGTAATAAAAATGAGACATTTCTTTCCACTGGAAAGCCTTTGAACAGCTCTGTGATGACGACTAAGTAAACAAAATCCTCTAACTGGCACCGAGAAACAACAACACTATTTCATTGTCAGGCAGAATACCTCCAGCAGAGATGTTTCTGAAATAAGTCCACAAATTCCTCCCCATCGCCCTCCACCCACCCTACTCCCACAGAGGAAACATGCCCTGTTTGTCTAAGCTCACCACATCTTCCTTGCAACAAAGTCAACAAACATGCATGGGCATATACTTGTTGAAAATGGAGGATGTTTCTTACAGTATGTGCCTTAACAATGACACGAGTTTCTGAATCCACCCAAGTGTAGGGATTAAGACGCGCTGTTGACTGTGTGGCTTCAAATCAGTGAAAGCAGTTTGTGACCGATGGGAACAAAGGGACATGATTATGTACGGTATCAGATTATAGCGATTTATTTGGCCTTGGCGGAGAAGTGATCAGCAGACAATGAGCGCTTGGGAAAGCACTGCTGCTAGCTGTTGCGAGCTGTGAAGAACAGAGGCGTGCTGAGGTCATGAGTAAACACACGGGCCCTTCCAGAGCTCAGAAGAGGGGGGGACTGGAAACACATCTGCTCTGCCTTTGATCCCAACTTCTGCGGCCCAGCACGCCACTCACCTCAGCTGCCCACTCTGCGCCTGACTAGAAAACAATGGCTACAATCCTAAACACTAACTCCTCATTCCCATGCTGCCCTCCTCACCGTTGGTGCTGACTCACAATGGGAGTTTTAGAAGATGTTTGAACCTCAGAATGTTAAAAGAAGAAAATAAATTGTCCGAGAGATGCCTTTTGTTTGCTTCCCACTGTCATGCGCAAATGTAGCAAGAAAGTTTGTCCGTCTTCTGCAGACCAGCGTTCGGGTCTGGGTTTCTGGGTCAGTGCTGATATCGGCCTTTTAATAGATCAAATATCAGCTGGTTGATGTCACCCCCAGAGATGTGGTGGGTGTCAAGACTGTACAACTCAGCATGACAGTCTGTAAAACTGTATTCAAACAGCATTTTAAAGAGCTGAAAGAAGCCTCTAGCTATTAAGTAATTTTATTAGTTTTTTCTTTTATTTTCATGTTATAATGGACAGGGGAGTCTCATTGAGTATAAAAAATAGACAAACCCACAGATTCACAGTTTACAGAAAAAAATATACAAACATGATTGAAATACCCCAGTACAGCTATTCTAATACTGTCCTTAAACGGAGAAAATCAATAATTTCTTCTTGTTGTTTCTAGAAAAGGCTGAAGTTCTGCATCTCCTCTTCTGACTGAACCACAGCTGAAGATATGACTAATACTGCAGTACAGTATACAAGACACGTACAGCAACCTCAAGTGTGGGACTGAGCTGTTGGCTTTCACAGGACAAAAGGCCAACTATGACGTCACTTTATTTCTCTCTCACAGCAATAACCTCCTGACCTTATGAAAAGTGCTAATTTGATGAGTCTACATTTCCACTGCGGTTAAGGATTTTTGCTCGGCAACTCACCCAAAACTGAGTCCTAACAACAAAACCGAAACCTTCCTAAATACAGGGAAACATGGCATTTTTTTGGGACCAATGAGCCTGTGCTGTCAAGAGTTGTGGGATAAAAGACCCCCTCTTAAACATATGAATACCTCTGACATGGAACTCCAAATACTCCATTATTTTTAGACAGCAACATTATTAGGCCTTGCAGTAGTTGTGACTCACTCGGTAAACTTTTTTCATTTAGATTTTGGACTTTCTTGGCAACATTAACACTACAAAAACTCCCTTTCTGACAGATTAGTGGAGAGCCGACGATGTAAACAAATAATTGTTTTTGTCATGTGAAAAACTTCAGCCTTGCTGTCTGGTATCTTTCCCCCAACAAACCACGCTCGAGGTTGGGCTAGTGAGAGCCTCACCGCAAGACTCCCACCCTCCAATTCCCTCTGCTTGTACTGTATGAGCCCAGAGAACCACATCCTGAGGAGAGGAACGCAATCGACAGCAATGCCTCCTTGAACTGGAAAATTGGTTACACAATCTGAACTTTTCACTGACGACGATGTTGCTCCACTAAAAATATTACAATCGCTGCTTTCATTGGAAGCCAAACTGTGGAGAGTGCAGAGACATTTCAAAGGGAACAATAGCAAAAACCCCATAGAAAAACAGCAGGCCACTGATCATGGGATGTGAAGGCAGAGATGTCTGTCCTTGATGTGACTGCCAAGGTGAAAGGCTCCACCATGATTTCCCAGAATGCTCTGGGGAGTTTGGGATCAAATAAGTACTGGCCAAAGGGTTGCTGTGTGTAATATGAATGGACAAAAAGAGCTACAGTAGTAGGTCTTATGACCCATGGGCGAGAGAGCAAGATGATATACACAACATGGACATACACTGGAAATACCCCTTTCACCTAACTGTATCTGAGTCCAATCAATCAAGTCCCATGACATCTGACTGTAGACAGTTATGTTAAAGATGGACTGGCTACTTGGCGTGTTTTTTGAGCCGTAAACGACATTATAAACCTGCACATCTATGCTGGTGTCAACAGTCACATTTTCTTACGAAACGATGCAAAAATATAAATATATATACTGTATATATCAAATTCCATGGGTTGAAAAGGGCTCAACAAGGCATCTACTGTTTCAGTCAGCAATGCAAAGCCAATGCTGATATAACAACTGCTACATAGGCAACTGTTGGGACATATTTATGCCATGAAATGTATATATTTTTTAAAAAGAATGCCTAACCAGTTCTGCAGTGGGACACTGTGAAACTGCACCGGTTCAGATGCTGAATGAGACTCATCCTTCCCAGTTCACACTATATTTTTCTGTTTAGTAATTCTCAGTTTTGGCTTGCTAATGTGGACTCATGCTTTTCACAGATGTAGAAGTACCGGCTCACCATTCAGGTAGTTCTATCTGTTTGGGTGTAGTGATTCAGGATCCAACAGAAAAGTCTAAAATTGTTGCTAATGTAGTTTTTAATCAATGGAATCAGGGGAGGGGGTCATGCTAAGTGTGGCTCCAGTGTGTCATCGAGCTGTAATTTCTGGCTAACCAAAAACAAAAAATCCCAAACACAAAAAAAGAAGAAAATCTGGTGACCGGACTCTGGCCAGGATTCAGTATTATATTGCACGGTTCAGTTTTTTTTCACAGATTTGCTTTTTGCTACATACACTATATACTAATTGTAACAGGGAGGGTATTTTGTCATTCCATGAAATATATGATGGCCTTCTGACCTTCATATACAATACAATCTGTTCTGAAAAGATACTAGTGTTCACGACTCTCAATAGAAGTTCGTCATTATTCCATTTTTATGTAACATTATATACACTAAGTATATAATTTTGTTGAATCAGTTTTGGCAGTTCCCAGATAATACTGAGAAACAACAGCCATATTTCTGAGTTGGCCACAAATCAGCAACAGTACAGCTGAGGGGAAACTGCAGATATGTTGAAACAGGAAGTATTGATCAGGGGTAACTCTGCCACATCAGACCCCGCCGACCTCTCCTCAGTAGACCCTTACAGGTCCATAGCCCCTTTCACACAATAAAGATAAGTACATATAATCAATATAAAGTCAAAGCACAATTTGGCAGCGCATCCCTATAATAACACACAGACGCATGCAGGACTTTCTGCCAGGCGACTGGAAGAGGAAATAGAGGAGTATAAACAGGACTCACCACGGCCAGGCTCGGGTTTCCATGGTGTGCTGAGGCATCCTCTAGACAGCTTACACACACAACATAACGTTCAGGAAACACACGCAAATCTGAAGACAGGCACAAAAACAACGCAGACCAGAGTAGTTAATAATGTGGCCTCACCTCTAATTACGAGTCAGAGTCAGACAGAGGGAATTGTGGTGGGGGATTGTAAGGGCATCTACAAACACCAAGTATTTACTACCCCTGAAACCGAAAGGAAAATGACAGTTTACAGATAGCTGTTGACTTTTATGAACTATCTAAACAGCATGGAATAGTGAGATATTAGAAAGTTTTGTATTAACAATACGTCTTGGGGCTTGTAGGACTATTTTATTAGCTTCAGAAGTGGAGAGAAAATAATCAGAATGGTACCGTTGCATTAGTTTTAATATCAGAAAAATCTTCAGAGATATTGTGATGTTCTTGTATAGAGTCTACAGGCTGCAGCATAAACCACTATGTTGAAACTGGGTAGCAAAACAAAGTCCTAGCTCATTATAACACCATATATTACGTACATCTAACTTACATCCTTCCTCATTGGTTTTGCTTCACTTTGGGGTATAGTGGTTTAAATAATAGGTAAAGCCCATTTCTGTTTAGCAGGCAATGATGTTTCACACACTGGTGCATGAGGATAATATGTAAACAATGACAATATTCAGGACATTCTGTTGGCGGCGTTGCTCGTTGTTCAACTGACAGAAATGTTGCTGCGCTGTTTGCAATCAGACAACTATCTGAATTTGCTTATTGATACATTAAACAGCTTATGACAACACTGCGATAACATTTATGGCAACAATAAAGACCTCGAGACGATGAGCCTCGTCACTTCATATGACATTCATCAGCCTCGAGGCAACTTTCAACATCGTTCACACATATGATCTGATAATCCAAGAGGCAGAGTCATGACACTTTTCTGACTACAGCTGTGTGATGGATGATTAGACAGATTTTTATCACTCGACGGCCTTTTAAGTGACGCCAGCTTCTTAGAGACTTCACAGTTTGTCGTTTATTCTTGTTGGCATTTTAAAATTGGATATGAAAGACAATTCAGGTTTTTCAGGGGTTGATTCCAACTATTTAAGGGCAGTGGCTGCAAAAACAGTGCCTTAATGAAAATGAAAGTTGAAGGAACATTTAAGTAACTTCTTTTTTTTTTTTTTGCTTTGTGTCTGTTTACTTCAATAGATCAATATTACGAGAATGTTCACAAATGTAAAATTCAATATAAACCACAAATCTTTTGATGATTGTCACCATAACTTATTTTGATAACTGAGGCATGTTTATATATTGATGTCTTTATTACATGCACAGTGCTGTTGTTTCTGCTTTAATGTACTTTGTGTGTATAAAACAACTGTTAATATCTACTGTTCCTGTAACTTTAAAGTTGAACCAAAAACTAAGTCAAAAAGATGAATGTATTTTGTGAACTGGTGACCTTTCTCTCACTTTTAGCAAGACGTATCATATTGTTGCACTGGAAAATCTCCAACCGCCTCTCCCCCTCTCATTGGATTAGGGATGTCCTTCATTTTATGACACTGGAGAAAGTCAAATATTCTTCGTGTGGTATCTCAGCTAAGTTCTGCAGGGTCTGGGAACCCTTCTTAGATTATGTCAACTCCTTTCTAGATATTGCCACCATTGATTAAGTAGCCTCCTCCAATGCACCATTGCCCAGTTTCATGTCAGCTTATATTGACATTTTATATATTAGCAGCATGCATAATTTTTTTTGTTTTTTGGAGTGGGAAGGGATGGGGTGGGGTTTTGTTGAACAGTATGTCTTCACTATTTGATTGTCTTGATATGTATCGTAGCTGTGCAACTATTTATGAAGATTGCTGTGCATAATGCCTTAAATAACTTCTATAAATAAATCAAACATAAAAAAAAGAACGTAAATTAGCTGCCTGCTAACTTCAGAATGTTTGCACTTATATTTGGTTTATGTCCATTGTCCCTTGCAAATAAACGCAAATAAATGAATCAAAACAGGCTGAACATAGAAAAAGTGCCACCCATAAAAACAGCTGTTCATAGTCTTCATACTTTCCTCCTAGTTTCAACAACAAAAATATCTTCTGTTGTGTTTTTGATTATATGTCGTAAATAAAATGTTTGGGTGGCTAGGTGGTATAATTCTAAGTCTGGAAGGTCAAAGCCTCCTTCTGCCTTTGGAAGATGTAAAATCTTCCTTTTAATTCGATGGTTTTTATTTTTCCATATGAAGTCAGTAATAATAGAATACGTCTTACTAAAAAAATTTTTGGGGTGAAATAATTGGCACAGTTGAATAGAGAAAAACTTTGGAAGCCACATCATTTTAAATAAATTGATTCTTCCAGTGACGTTTATAGGAAGATTCATCCATTTATCGAAGTCAGCTTTCATATTATTAAGTAACTGCCCAAAATTTTCGTTGTATATCTGTTGTTTATTATCACTTATTATGCATCCTAAATATTTAATGCTGCTCTTCCACTTAAAAGGTTGTTGTAAACCCTGCTTGGTACTTTTGTGCTTCCTTACTACCAGTAATTTGTTTTTTTTCATATTAATTTCATAACCTGAAGCTTTTGAACATTCAAAGAAGTTTTCAAACAAGAAAGTTATAGATTTATCAATATTAGTTCAATCAAAATAGCAACAAAAATATCTTAATCCATTTAATATCTTCATATTTCACATGGATTTATCACCATGTACAGCTAACACGGTGAAATTACACAACCTTTGACCCCAGAAGACTGGGGCTAATTTGATGTGCAACGGACCTGCTGAGAGAATCCATCATCTCAGTCTGCAACAGGTCAGTACTGCTTTAACATCCAGGCCCCGGGGGAGTAGATATTAACTTTACTGACAGGAAGAGAGCCATGTTGGTCCCATGAAAAGGTGGCTAAGGGTCACAGGCACTAGATGGGCTATGGAGATAGATTCCTACTGCCCTCCACAGACGGCCCTCCACTCTCTCTCTCCCACTCTCAGTAGCTTCTCAGGGGAACTACTTAATGGCGGCCTGTTCTCAACAACACCCCAAGCAGGTAGGGACAGGACATAAAAACAAGTGAGGGGGAGAAAAATCAACATGTGGACCACAGGAGATGACTTGCTTTTTCTGTGGGAAATCTGGCAGAATGTGAGCCTTTGAGACATCTATTTCTGAATCCTTAAAATGGGAACAGATTCACTGAAAACATGGAATGGGTGTACGTACCTCCATGATGCTGCTTGACAATACACTTGAGGCTGAAGTGGCGCTTTAGAAAACTGGCAACTAGACTGAAGTTTTTTCCTATTAAAAAAAAAAAAAAAAAAATTAGAAAAAAAGTTTACAGTAAAAAGAGCCGGAACACACAGAAGCAAAATCAGTTGCACATGTGATCACTCAAAACATTTATTCAGTTTTCCATCTTGTCACAAAACAGCTATTGTTGGCAATACAATCATTTTGTTGGTCATGCAAATGTTACTCAAGTGAGATACAGCGGTTAACTGAAGAACATAATATGCAAATAGTTTTGATTCAATAAAAAGTCCTTCATAGTCTATGATCGACTCCACTAGAAATACCTCAGTTGCACACACTACAAATTGGACTCATAATATGATAAAATGCTCTGTCTTGAATAATAATGGGTATCTAATATGTTTTCAAACAAAAAACACTTTAACGACCCTGTTAAAAACTGTTGAAATAACATCTCATCCTCCTCCAGAATTTCTGAGCAGGAAAATCATATAATTTATGAAGCTGAAGTACTGCACATAAGACATTTCCTGCTCTCCTAGAAATGTTTTTTTCAGTGTATCTGAGAGTGAAGCCTTGATATTGGCACAGTATATTTGTTAAAAATGTGGACTGCACCCTGATTGGCTCCAGTTACGAGTTACGTCACAGATATAGCTCAAGGGTATACGTCTTTAACAGCACTTTCAGCACATGAAGGTGAAAACATCCTTACACTCTGCACAGATATCAATCTTCATGACAAAGATAAGAGTGAATGAACATAAATAAATGAAAAAAAAAAACATGTTTATGAGGGCCTTTAAAATGAAATAAATCCAACAACTGAGCAGTGCTATATCCTCAAAGCAAAAAAACACATGCCCATTTCCGCACACTAGTGCTGTTAACTCAATTTGTTACAGGCCACGTCTGGATAACTTTCTCCTGCATGGATATGTTATAATTCCACACTGTCCTCACTCCTGTGTTTTCTCAGTGTGAGGGCTGGCATGCTATCAAATGAGCTCATTTAGTTATGGAGTGAGAAACTATTTATTCTGTATTAATTTAACTGACCTCCCAGTCTGGCAAGAGCAGGAAAACCAAGTGCTCTGTCTCTGCCCTATTTGTCATGGAATGTTTGTCATGGTATGTAAGATCTGCTGGGCAGAAACAGTGGCTTGTTGCCTAATCTAGCAGGAATTTGTTGACTAAAAGCAAGGGTCTGGCTAACACGCTATACAGTTGTTCTTTGTAAACAAGACAACAGTTCTGGGAAGCTAATAGAGTCTGCTGGTCCATCCTTACAGATCAGCCAGACTGCCCATCTACCTTTTCCACTTAATGATAAAATAACTGTAAAACTATGTATATCCTGCTTTTCCCAGCAGTTACCCTTTACCTCTCGTTTTCTCATGCTGCTGTGACTATCACTATTCTATCTCCTTGCACTCAAGGCCCTTCTTAACCACAAATTACAATATTAAATAAAGCTTCTGGACCAGTCTCCTGCAGTGTGGACTTCTATGCCCCAAAGAGTGCACAAACATAAATACACAACACAAAGCACAAAGCATGAGCCCACACACAAGTATAAAGGGACCTGAGCGAACACTTCCCCCTTTTAGCCAATGTCATTGCTCCAGTTTAAAGCGTCTAATTACCGTCTTCAAAAAGCAGCCGTCTTGTGATTCTTTGGATAATGACATGCAATTACAGAGACAGTTTGCCACAAACTGCCACAGGTATACAGTTAAACACACTGGTCAGTGAATAATGGCACCGCCACTGCTTTCTTTTTCTGTGCTTAAGCCTGAACTCGTTACCAGAGTTGACAGTTTAACACACTTCAGTATGACAGAAAAAGCACCTGTTACTGTGATCCTAAACAATTTACAGGCAGCATTTTTCAGAAGACAAGAGCATGAAACTGTTGCTGTGTGAAAACAACTTTAGGTGAGAATTGTTATGGAGTCAAATTAGAATTGAATTTTGTGAGAACGTCTTTTTGCTAATGGAAGATCTAAAACATAATAGTTACTGAGCTTGAACTGAGAAAAATATGAAAACATAATATTCATTCATTCATCTTCTATACCCGCTTTATCCTCACTAGGGTCATGGGGGTCGCATGGAGCCTATCCCAACTACTTAAGGGCGAAGGCAGGGTACACCCTGGACAAGTCACCAGTTAAAACATAATATCTGAAAGTAAAAATAACATAACAAAAATAATTACTTATTTACATTAAAGAAGGCATCATTTTTACTTCCCCTGCAAATTGTTTCTTACATGTTTTGCATTGTGCATTTATATTTTTAGCTTTGAATAATCCCTTCTGTTTAAAAAATCTTTTAAAAAATCAAGTTTAGGCCATAGTCTGACAGCAGATTCTCAAAAAACAAACAAAAACATTACACACCTTAGATATTGGTGAATGGATTTATAGCTGCAATAAGTAACATTTTAAATTAAAGTTATTTTTGACTAAGAACTCACAAATTAATAATTATTTTACAGATTGTATTTTTTTTCTAGGTAGATCCTACAAAAGGCCTATGGAGCAATATCTAAATCAAAATGACTGAATAACATTTCTGTCAACTAAGATTTGCCAGAAAACAGTGAGTGTTGGCTCAGCTTTCATTTTATGGAGTTTATATTCATGTTAGGCTCGAGGGAAATAAGGATTCGACATATTTTTTTTACACAGGGTCTTTTTTTTAAATGAGAAAACTATCTGACGCCTCTGTCATCGTCCGGTCACCTGTGATCTCCATTGTGGGAGGTTTCAAGGCCTTTTGTTTTAAATGGTATCCTCAGCAAGGAAACACATGCACATTTTGAATGAGGCAGGGTGACTGGTACAGCCGCTTCAAACATTCCACTGTTGTCTTCAAAAAAATTGCATGCTAATTTGGCTGATAAGTACAGGATCACTATGCAGCTGGAGGATTAACTGTAGCAAATCACAAGATTAGCTTCAAATCAAATCTACAAGATGGCACATTAACATCAGTGTTAGGTTTCAGATCCCAAGTGAATTAAAACAGAACAAACACAACAAAAACATGGCTGTGTCAAAATTAAGACCGCACAACACTGGATGGACATGTCGTCCACCCAATGACATATTTCAGTACAAACATCATGAGAACTTATGCTTTTCTCTTTCTGTAATAGAGCTAGAGCAGCCCATCTCTTAAAAAGGGAGTGTGTGTGTGTGAAGCATGTTCCTATAGTGGATCTATAAGGCTTCTGCTCATTGTGTCCATGTTTGTACAGTGCATTGCATCATGCTTCTACTGGGGAGAAAATCTAATATTCACTCCACTTTAAATAGCAAAGCCCTGGTCATCTTTTGCCCATTCTGGATGTCTACCCAGAAGGAATGAAGATCTGTATCTGTGTTTTGTTTTCTCTGCCCATTCTGGTGCAGAGGGGACCAGGAAGCAAACATCTTTCATTGCACATTCATGGGTTTCTATGTTTTTAGAAGCTTTGATTTAGTTCGTTACACTCTTTATCCTCATGTTTAGCTCTACAACTATTCTCACTGTTTTCCCTGGTGGGTTGCGCTTGCCAATTCCCAGGACAAGTTTGACAGGGACGTCTGGACACAGAGTTGGGAACCAGTGAAACAGCATGGCCCGAGACATCAGCTGTTGCTCCAACTTTATAACGTCCTGCACAGCGCAGAGTTTCTCTTGGCGATCTGCCCGGGCTCTCTCGTGCTAAGCTTACATTCATGTTTCTCTCTCACAAACAGTTTGCTGGTGCCTCCTCTGGGAATGAGTGGCCCCTTTCTGTGGCAACTGTGGACCACAGTGGTGCAATACCCAAATCTGCAGAGTAGAGACTTTAAAAGGTTTCATTTATACTTCCTTCAAGAGGAGATGGTCTTGCTTAATTGTTTTGAAATGCAATGCACAACAATATTATGACAGGTCAAATCAAACAGTAAACAAGCCAGCACGCCATGTTTTCAGAAATGTGGTAGATAATATTGTAACCGCTTGTATAGGAGACTTCTGCCATCTTGTAATATACCGCAGAACAACTGCTGAAAAAAGACACAGACTCCACAGGATAAGTGCCAAGGCTACAGTACTGTACTTTCAGCGCGCACACACACACACACACACACACACACACATCCCTGCAGCTTTCACCACTTCCTGAGAAAACAATGAAAGGAAAGAAAAGTCAACAAACCAAAAGGCATCCACAGTGACTGGGACTGTAAAATGGAACAGACAAGGGTGAGAGGCATTGAGACCAGGGTCAAAGGTAAGCCCCCATGGAACAGACTTCATTAACTTCAGTCATATCCTGAGGAGATCATTAAAACAGTCATACACACATAACCTACATAGCTTACGTCTTCTCCCCATCCGCATTTCTAGCAGCCCATATTGTTGTGACTCATGGAGGAATCAGTAAGCATTTCTGCTTCGATATGGAGGAATTTTATGGGGTTCCCATCCAACAGCTTCAGTCTGTCATCACTCAGTGGATTTACTGTATTGTACACGCTATGTAAACTTGGTGTCTCAACAGTGTTTTTGCAATTGCAGATGTGCAAGAGAAAGACATCACTTCAGTATCACTGTGGCAGCAGTGTAACTGGATAGAAAGTAAAGATGATTGATTGTTGCTGTTCATTCTTGCTGGCAAAGCAGTTAAATCCAAACCAAATCCTGACTAAAATTAAACCTGAAGTCGAGGTCTAAAATTAAACTTTCAGACTCATAAGCAAAATAAGGAAAAACGCAGTGTCACAGTCAGTTTGGCCAAATGTGTCTATGAAAAAAAATGCAGAAAAATCCCTTAAAGCTGAGGTATTATATATCATTAATGCTTTAAGGTCATTTAAATCATGCCAGCACTGCTTCAAAAACATGGCATTGAGGAGAGGGAAAATGCAATTACTGATGAGGTGCGTGCAAATGCAGGTTTTACAGTAACCTGGTTACTGCAGCGCACGTAACAACATTCTTCGATTTCCTGCCATAAACCGATTTCTTCCATTAACTGTGTTTCTTGTGAGCATGTAAATGTAGTGTCTGTGTGTCAGGAAAACTTCATTCCCACGCAAACCCTTTATGAACAGGAGTTGAATCAGCAGGACAGTCAGACATCAGTGCCTGAAGAATCCTGCTCTTTTGACATCTCTGCTTTGATGTGGACCCCCTCCCTCTGTCCTCAAGTGTGGGTGGAGAGTCGGGGCTTAGAGCAAGAGAGAGGGGTGGAGTGGTGAAGGATAAGAGAGCATGAGGAAGTTACCCATATGTAAGTGGGGGCTTTCCTGGAAGGACATCACTCTCTGTGTGTAACTGTAACTACGGCTGTAGCAGAGCACTGTGCCTTATCATCCTGCACAACGTCCACCTGAAACAATATTTGCACATGAGTGTTCAATTTAACATTTGGGTGACCCCTTCATCGCAGTTACAAAATATGCCGCAGCATGGTAGCTCAGGCCAACCCATAATGCAGCATGTGACTAAAGTGGTGGGGAGCATTTTGGAGCACAGAACAATTACCAAGGGAAAAAAATCTATTTCTCAGAAACATAATCTGATGACAGAAATGTAGTCACAATACAAAATGTCATATTTAATCATCATTATAACATAATTAGCCAAGAAGGCCACAAATCTCTCAAAACGCTGCCACTTTTTATATTAAACAGCATTCAGAATGACGAAGATGTAAACTGCATGTTCCGCATAAAGCTCCTGGATTAATGTTGTGTGGTGCTGATTGTGGACTGAAGTTATGTGCTTTTCTGGCCCTTTAAAACGCAGATCAAGGTCTGGTTGGAAGTACATTATCTTTGCTGGCTGGGTACTCTTTATATCAGCTAGCCTGTGTTTATAAATCCAAGCTGATGAACCATGGCACACATGGAGGTTCTATTTAAGTCTTGCTACTAGAGTTGGTGTTGGTGGAAAAGTGGAATATTGAATTGATAGAAATTGTGATTTAAAATATACAGTTACCTCCAAAAGTATTGGAACAGCAAGTTCAATTCCTTTGTTTTTGTTGCATACTGAAGACATTTGGGTTTCAGATAA
>JAQQZY010000008.1:16104331-16118854 GCA_030068375.1 Ostorhinchus rueppellii
AACTTTTGTGTCATATTCATCGTTTTATCTGAAACCCAAATGTCTTCAATATGCAACAAAAACAAAGGAATTGAACTTGCTGTTCCAATACTTTTGGAGGTGACTATATATTGAAATTATGTGGGACACAGATTTTTTACAAGATTTAATGGTCCATTGTGTAGGGTTTAGGAAGAATATACAGTATTGTGCAAAAGTCTTAGACCCCCTTTAGCTTTTTTGTTTTTGCGGAGTTGAAATTATCTTTCGTATTTATTTCTCATCCTCCACTCATCAGATACCACAAAAATAGAGGGAATATGTGCACCTTTAAATGCACAGACAAACATTTTAACTACATGGGTTCTTAAGGTTAAAGGCACTATTTAGTGTGACCTCTGACCCCATGACAAGAAGCAGCGCAGACACATTTGATATGCATTGAATGAAACCTGGTATAAAACATCACAAAATGAATGCAATAAATCTTATAATGTCTTAAGAAATGAGTTAAAGACATGTGAAGGGCAAAGGGAGGTTACACTAAATACAACCCCTTTGGTTTAAAGAAGCAGTTTTTCCCTGATTCTTTTGTTTTTACTGTTCCGTACTGTACATATTTCCCATATGTTCAGATCGTATTTTAATACACAGACTGAGAAATGCATATATGCAGTCATTCTAAATTTACTAAACCGACCTAATGATGGCCCTGGACTTTTGCACTGTACTGTATCTGAATAAATGGAATATTCATAATTCTGTTTTTATTGCTATATAATGCATCATGAAAATAAGACTTTTTGTGTTTTTATCTGATTAGAATAGTCCATTTACATCCACGTGTCCTCTTCCATGTTACACCAACATACTTCCATTGTAATTCAGAAAGGACAAACCAAAAACTGCATTGTCCGGCCACCAAAGGGGAGTCTAAGATAAGGATATACAGTCGGATGCAGCCCATATCTGCTAGTCTGTAAACAACAAAATTAATCAAGAAGAAGAAGAAGAAGAAGGCTGACTTTGTTGTGTTTTCACTTTCCTAGGCACAATGCTCCATACCACACACAGAGGTACCACCAGGACACCTGCCCACAAGAAAATCCATTGAGTTCACAGAAGCCAGGGTCACATTGAGCAAAGAAAAACAAGGAGATCCAACGAACAGTTTCAGTAATTCCTAAAACAAGGCATTCTGGTCAGGCTGAGCACTTTTCATGAGTTCAAGAGAGTGTGTGCCGTCTCCGAGACCAGAATGTGGTAAAGGGGAACAGTCACATGAATGTGATCCGTGCTCAGGCTCAGGCCTTAATTATATGGGAAAAGAGTGTGGTGTGACAGCTATGGCGGGGATTGTGGTTGTGTCCTAAGAGAGTGCAGCTGACCTTGTGGAGAGGGAAGAGTGGAGAAAGTGAGAAAATGTAAAGAAAGGAAGAGAGGAAACTGAGAGGAGAGGAGAGGAGAGGAGAGGAGAGGAGAGGAGAGGAGAGGAGAGGAGAGGAGAGGAGAGGAGAGGAGAGGAGAGAGTCTATGTGCAAGTGCAATAATAGGTACAGGGGTTAACAGTGGAGTCAGACTGTCCTATGTTTTGCTGCTGAGTAAGGCCAGGGGCTTACAGGAAGGATTTAAAGAGCCACAGCAACACCACAAAGCACCAGGGGGAAGGGGGTTGCCCAGCAGGGGCCAGGGAAGGGAGTAGAGAGAAGGAGAGGGGCAGGCTGGCTGGAGCAACTACTCTGATCAGGATCCATTTCCAGCCCGGGCCTTGGAATTCCTTTGTTCATGTCACAGGTCTCCGTTTCCCCCTTGCCTTAATCCCAGCCTGCCTCACGCCCAGTAACATAGAACAGGGCAGGTAACTCTGCCACAGGCATGCCTATCTATTTACAGACCAGCCCCTCACATAACAGCGCCTCATATAAATAGTAATAGCTGTGGTAGCACTGAGCAGAAACAAAGTAGACTGAAACAGGTTCTTACAAAAACTACTTTTCTCACTTTGCTTTGAACCACAACAGGAACAGACGGTGTGGTTGGATTGAAGCGATTCAGTTTAAAGTGGACATTCAACACACAACATACAGCATGTAGTTGAGCATTTCACTTCTAGCAGATAAATAGTTCTGCCTTAGAGCAATAAACTTTTAAAGATCCAGAGAGGCCAAAACTAAACCTATGACATGGCAGAACAAAAATTAACTGTCTTTCTTTTAGTCTCTCCACATCCTCCGCATTCTTTATTGGGAGGGAGATGGTCATTCGTAAACACATTCTCCAACAGTAAAGCTATCCAGCAACACTTGTGCTTTTCCCGCGATGGCCATAGCCAGGCTGCCTTAAGCCCCCTTCATAGAGCTGCCAAGAGGAGTCAGTGGTACACTGTGCAGCACTCGCAAAGCCCTCTCCCACGGCTATTAGTGACCATTCATCTGGGGAGCCTGGGAAAATGCCTCTCTAGCCTGCCGTGGCCATGGGGAAACAGGCTGGCAGGTGTTCCCTCCCCCTAAGCCCTGGCACCTGTGCAAGGAGAGGAAGAAGGACCCAGCTCTGCTACGGCCTGAAACGGCTCTAGGTACCACTTGGAACCCTTTCCAGAGCTTCTATATCTCCTCTGACTGGTTGAGAGTCAAAAACCATACAGAGCCGCTGTGCCTCACATGGTCAGATCAATGCAGCTGAATCAATATTAACAGTAGACACAAGACATCTGGTAATGTACTTTGGCAGTTTGAAATGGCATGTTAACTAAACTCCGTGTAAAATGGGTCTTCTCAGTTTACACTCAACACATATACACACAAATACATACTCCGATTACAAGCTGCAAAATCAATAGCCCATTTACGTAAAACAATACACTACATAAGTAAATAAGGTAGAGTCTATGACAAGAGGTTAAAATGAATGTAACAGTTGGTGCAGCATGCTGTATTGAGAATGGCCTGTCTGGTTTTCTGCAAAGCACCAATACCTTCATGAAGATAAGACACTGTTGCTTTTATAGAGCAAAACCACTGGCTTCCTTAATCAAATATTGTATTACAAAAAATGTATTCCATAAACACAGAGAACCTATTATCCACTTATTTTCAATCTGTAATTACTCTGAGAAATGTGGGTGTGTTCAACACGGTCTACCAGGGAGAATGCAAAAGGCCTCTCCCAAGCTCCACTTCCCTAGGCTTCTAACGTCTAGCATGTCCACTCTACTTGTGCAGAGCCAAGATGTTGGTGGGAAAAGTTCCTTCTGTTCATCTCTCTAAAAACATAAATAAATCACATCACTATGAGCTAATCATGAAGTCTCAAGTAGCCAGAGTAAAAGAAACTAGGAAAGGGGGGGGGGCTGGCAGTTGGAAAATAACCTCTGCAGCTGAGATTTGAAGAAATGTCTTGGATTTATGTTGGCAGAAGACACGGGATAAGCCCCCCTATGACATGTGCACTTGTTGCTATACACACATATAAGCACACATACATAAATACAATAACCCATACAGATAACTCAGATACAAACACTTACACTGAAGGGCCTTGGAATGTTAAAAGCTGTTGATGGCTCATTTGAAGTGCCAACAGCTGAAGCTGTTACGGTGTTCTTACTGCTGTCTGTTGGCGGAAGCCCCTGTGATTTCACACTGGCACCAGCTCAAACACCGCCTCATACAAGACACCCCCCAATACCATCCCACACATAGCACCACACTCCACACTGACTATTCTTGGACCAAACATCAGTACTACTCGGTCCGACACCTTTTCTTATATGCAACACGCCTGTGCACATGTTTCACCACATACACAACTCACACCAGGATACCCAACGCAATTGTGCTCTCAAATAACATGCTACACACGCACACACAGATCCAAGCAGAAAACCAACTTCCAGTCCCTGCACTGGACAGACTGAAAGTCCTCTGAGGATTAGCAGGTTAGCGTTTGACCTGCTTGCAGAATAGACGACCCCAATACTTAATACCCACCCTGAGGTTTGCTGGGCTTCCCTCCCTAAGCCTATAGTCTGTCCTCCCCTTTTTATGGCTCCTGCCTGCCTGCTCACTTCTCACAGTCACAGTCTCCACCTTTACAGCTCTGCCGCCTCCCTCACATGGGACAATGAAAAGACCAAGAATGTCATTACACTCACTTAAGACCTTTAATAGGACTACACCACATGAACTGTGTAGGCCTGTTTGAGGCGCTATAGCTTTTCATGTTCTGCGAAGGGAAAATTCTTGGATATGGTATGGAGTCATGTTCCACTGGTTACATTCTATTTGGCAAAGCTGTAAGGAGCTTAATCATTTTAACATGCATATTTCACTGCTGAAATACTGATAGTCCCGTTGTTCACACAGTAGAGTGAGTGTGTGCATGCAAGTTTGCGTATGAGTGTGTGTGTGTAGTCGCAGTCTGTGATCTCCATCATTAGAGATGTCTGTCTCTCCTCAGTCTGTCATGGGGAATATGAGTCAGGCTTTTCAGTAACTTTACACTGTCAGCCTGTTCACACCTAGCCCAGGGGGAGGATATATCTCTCCAACACACTATCACTCCTTCTGATTCTCACCGGTTCCGACTCTTATGACTGGACAAATATATGTAGATACTCATTTACCAATAGGCTTACTTGTATTTACTGCACACCAGGAAAATGCATAGTGGTTAAATACAAACACATGTATTTAAGTATGAATTCAAATGCACACACATGAAAACACAGTGGAGAAGACGACTATATGAGTGATGAGTAGCGTGAGAGGCAGCGCTGCAGCCACAGGAGAAACTTTATGGGGCCGACTGCCCTGTAATCCCACTCTCACAATCAGTCCTGCCCTGCTGAGCGAGCCCAATTTTACTGCCCTTAACTGCTACCTGTGACAAACCTGTCTGCCTTACAACACACAGTTGGGGGTGTGGGTGGAAGCAGGAATGTACCCACATCACATGAGCAACAATGAACTGAACGTTCTTATTCACACTGGAAAATAATTTATTGATTTTTCTCTGTTCCTAGGTTTCCATATGTGCCAGGGCTGTTTTTTGATGTTATCTTGTTAACTACAATTACAGATAAACACAGGTGTGTCACTGCCACATTAAACAGAACGTAACAAACATTAGCCATTTTAATGGACTTATATGTTGCATGTAAAAATATGGCAGACTTGCCAAGTTAAACAGTGCAACACAATATAAAGACTCCTATCAGCTCCTGCCTTCACAGGTCACACCCTGGGCGTAGAGAGCCACCGTGTCCCAACTAGTCCTGTTGTCTTTCCTCCCACACTGCTCGAAAAAGATATCCATGAAATACTTTTTAAGATGTTTTGCAATTCCATTCCTCTCCTGCTTGCAGAGCCGTATGGCCCACCTCCATGCACAGTCATATCCCTGCACTCAGGTCCAAGAGAATAAATAATGGTTTTGACTTCACAGCCAGAGTAAACTATTCTTATTTAGGAGTTGATGATAGACACACCTAAGACGAAAGGGAAGACAAAGATGACTCCATTCAAGAGGAATGAGAAGCAGTGAAAACAAAACACTGTAAATGTTACTTGAACTGACAGCAATACAACAATTTTCAATAAATTCCCAAAGGGAAACACATAGGTAATGACTACCTGTAAATGCATCAACTAACATGCTTTTCTTTTCCTGGAGTTATACTAAAACTAATAATTCCGGACAAAGATGGTCTATAAAGTTATTTGGTAATGATATACATTAGTAGAAAAATTCTTGGGTAAAGTTTTAGAAAAGCAACACATAACTAGGTTAAATTGCTTCAGATAAAAGTTAAAAAAAAAAAAAAAAAAAGCACTCAGCCAAATTTTGAAATGAACTGGAAGGATTACGCAGTTCACACAGCTAATATTCTCCTTTCATTTTTAATCAGTGATAAATGTGACATATTATCATTCTGTGCTGCACTGCATTGTTTAACACTGAGTGGTGACAGTCAGACAGAAGAGGCTGCATCAGGGACAATATGGTGCATTTTTTCAAAGTATTTTTTAACTGAATTAAAAAAAACATGATAATAAAGATAGTGGCAAGCACTCCTACATGTCTGGCTTTGGAGGACTATAAGGAGGTTTCCAAAGTTACCTTTAACATGGAAAGCTGACGCAGGTGCCAGCTCTTTCTTCTGTTTGGGCATTCTTCTATTGTGGAGGAGCTCTGAATGCTGCTTGACTCTCTGCTCCACAGAATCTCGAACCAGAGCTGCAACTTCCTACAAACAGTGGATGTATAATTCAATAGTTCCAGTGAATTTGGAGTTACTACATGTGACATTTAAGTTGAGGGTGATATCAACAAAACAAGAGGACAGCAGTCTAAGAACTCTCAAAGCCACTGAGGTAGCTCTACAACTGGAAAAGTGGGGAAACGGTGTTTTACAACAATGAAAACCCTAAGGAAGAAAAGACACAAGGCTCAAAGTCATTTTAGATTCCACGCTGTTGCCTTCTTTTGAAAAGGCCCCCACTGGAACAGGGGCTACATATTCACTCACATGCTTTTTCACACACACCCTTCTCCCCGTGTCTTTACCTCGATGTGGTCCGCAGTAAACCAGCTGGTGTCCTCTTGGCCGCCCAGGGGCAGTACGTGGAGATCCACCAGCACAGCAAAGTTCCCACACTGTAACACAAAGAGGAAGGACAGCCACAGGTTGCTGAGGGGCATTGAGCTTGCAGACAACAAAGGAAATCAGAGTGTGGGTGATTGACAGCGAGACAAACCACAACGACCCCCTGTGTCCTCAAACATCACCCTAGGCCTCTCACAAGACTCCCCTTCCTCCAGTTTCTGTCTAGCCATCTATCTAGCAATCTTTTGAGATAAATATATGTTCTGTTCCTTTCCACTCTCACAGCATAAAATGTATGTTTCTGATCTACAAGCTTCATAACACAGTCACAGCCCCAGGTCACAGGGGGCTCCACAAATGTTCAGAGATACACCATATAAATAAGGATTATCCTTATAGCAGACTAGTGAGAACACTCCACATATCCACTCTAAAGCACTCCACATATCTGTACTTGTGCACTACAACTTTAGAGTGCTGTAGAAAGTATTGGGCTGCAGAGTGGATTCCTAAAGCAGTACGTCATCGTGTCAGCGACAATAAGCTACAAGGGATGGGGAGGCCAGAAACGCCGCGGCTGGTTAAGTTGCCGTTACATCTTACAGCTAGCCTGATTATGGTTTACACATGAGTGCAAAAGCTGCCTGCTGCAGAGAGCAAATGGATGTGGGTCTTGTGTGAACTTCGCTTCTCCCAGGACAAGGAAGTAATGGATGGACTGAGACCACCCACAACATGACACAGAGGAGCAAAACATACTGACCAAAAATCTAGAGTGATAATGGAGCAAAAGGCGTTTTACAGAATAAGATGGAAGCAGGAGCTTTTACAAATTCAGTGTCATAATACAAGTGAAAGGACACTGTAAAAACAGAAGAGGTAATTCATTTGATAACAGGGACTGCACACTAAAAGCCTTGTTTTGAGCCAGGCTTCTCCCCAGGGCTAAAGGATCGCAGACCGGATGACTAAACTCTACAACCAGACGTAAGAGATGTTCCTACAGCCTTGTTCTCAGGATGACGTGAGCAAATGAATTAACAGGGTGTGTAGGAGAAGGCTCCTACTACTTGTGTCCTACTTCTGGACAAAAGCATCCCAACTCTAAATTCTGTAGTCTCCTCTCCCTCTCTTTTAAATGGGTTAGAAAGTTTGAAAGAGAGTCTGTGTCAGATGCATTAGAAAGGGTTTAAAACTAAAATGTGGAACTGAGCAAACAACTTTTTCTTCTGAGAGGTTTTCCTTTCCAATTGTCTCTTTGTAAAAACACACAATGTGTGCTTCCTTACTTCTACTCAAACATTAACTAGAGGATATGGCGCCCCCATATGACTGATAAGGGGATAGTTTTAGTCATTTTTCACATTGCTCTCATCTTGCATTCATCTTCTGCAGAATGTGAGATCTTGCAAGTGTGCAAACACACAATAAAACATCTGATTTCTTTAATAATATATTGTAGTCACAATAACACAAAGAACAAAATACCCACATCAAAAGACAATTGCTAAGTGTATAATATTGTCTCTACTAAAACAGAAGTTGCAAAATTTACTATGAGGAAAATAAATAAAACCATTGTTGCACAAGACATGCTTTCACAAAAACAAGAATGCTGTGGACCATAACAGAGCCCCCCTTTATGTCCAAGCCCCTCATGTATAAAATGTGTGCATGTTGCCTGTCACTATCAGCTCTTCCCTACAGATCAGTATTCTCTTCATCCTTTGCCCTTTGTCTCACAGTGGTCCACGGATGACTGGCGGCCTCAGCTGACTGCCTCCAACAATTATCAGTGTGTGGGAAAGCCTGGCAACAGAGGCTCTGACCTTGTCAGTCAAAAAGTGGGACAGACTGAATCCCGCTGTGGTTTCTTTGGAAGGACTTGAGTGTCGTTTTGACACCTTTCTTTTACTCTATAAGGCTAAAGTGGTTTTGTAGAACCTCTACTAGTATACAGTGTGCAACTAGTCTCAGGAAAGTTTGGTATCATCTACTACAAATGACAATTATCTACTGTCTGTGACAAGTAGTACAAGATTAGTGCTCTGGTCTACATGGTTCAGGATGCCATAGGCTTATCAAAGGCCTAAAGAACAGCTAGAAGTTAATTTGATCCACATCTGAGAATGAAGAGAGCTGTTTAAGGTACAGTCCCTATGGAGAGGCATAGCACGGTGAATCTCCTTAAGTAGTTTCTGAGCTTCTAAATGACTCTGTGTTTAGGGCTAAAAGCCAGACATCTAGCAGCCCTTAAACCAACTTCTTTTTATCACATTAGACGACGAGCAGACAAGACCCGGCTGAGAGCTGGACATTAATGATAAACACTGGTCTGCCCGTCACACAAAAACGACATGTGATTCCCTGAGTTTCTCATAAATAAGGGAATTTTGTCAGGAATGTAAACTAATCCAATCACACTAATGAGAAAACAATCTACTTGGGCCAGAATATTTAAGGTTGTCATAGAAAGTTACATTTCTAATGAAGTGTCAATCTTTGAGTCAAGCTGTATTTTTTAGGTGTAGAGATCTTTTGAAAAACAGGACATTTGTGTTATGTCAGACGTAAGGAGAAACGAGAGGGGGTAGAATCTAATTTTACACAAAGGTTCTGACTACAATCACATCATGTGGTCTAAATTTGTGAAGTCCGAGTAAAAACAGTGACCAGTGGAGCTCTACGGTGAACTCTGCCATGACCTTTGACCTTTCCCTAGCAAATGGGCTTTCTTTAGTGAGATCTTTGTAAGCAGCTAATACTTGTAGATTGAATAACACAGACCACAAGAGCCTTCGTTGAACATACCAATCTGTAACTCAGTGTGCTCCACTAATAATTGGAAACCAAATACAAGGTAAATACTTGAAACGACCACCTCAAAACAAACAACTACAGTACTGTATCCTACAGAAGACCCTCACAGACCTCACTGAGTTGACTTTACCATATATTGTTTTCACAAACTATGTTGTTTTGTTTTCTTTGACACATTTAAGAAAATATTCTGAGCAACTGTCGCTGTTGTCGAAAAGAAAGGTCTGATAAAGGGCCAAGCTCCTGAGGAAGTTATTCTTTTCATACATACGAAAGTGGGCCAGGACTGCTTTGTTCTCCACCTTGCAGAGGCTTTTTAGAGTTATGAACAGAGGCTGAAGTCTGAATGAGAAGCTTCAAGGAGCGCTACTTAATACCAAATCCTTTATTGTGCCATCTTTTGTGTGCTGTCACACAGTGAGTGAATGGGACTGAGTCTTACTGGAGGCTAAGCTCAACTCCTCTATCCTAATTCTCCCCACTGCCAATCAGATAAGCATAACCTGCAGGGGAACAAAGAGTTAACAAGGACAAAACATTAAAATATTTGAGACCTGATCTGCACACAGTGTGCACAAGTACACGAAGCTATTTCATTATATTTCTTTCCGTAAATAAACACATTCTGACTCAAACCCTCTGACAACTCCTTTCCCTTTTCTGGTCTTCAGGGCTCTGGTCTATATCACTCTCAGTTCCCAAAACACTCTCTACCTTCCCTTATCTCTCTCCCAGACCCGGCTCTCCATCCTCCCGCCTATGCTGCTCCAAGTTGGGCACTGGGCCCAAACTCTATGAGCAGCTTCAGCCGCCTCCCCACCTCACTGCCCTTTGCCATTGCTATCGCGCTATATAAGAACCAGACCTGCTCGGACTGCACTTAGCTCAGAGGCTAACACTAACCAGCCACAGATGTTTACATTGGGAGAGCAGGGGCAGCAGATGCGGTCTCACTCAATAAAACTTGCATCTCTCTCCCTTTGTCTCACTCTTTTTCTGACATTCTCTCTTTCTTTCTGGAGTCTGCAAAGACCCAGGGGAGCTCTTTAGATCTGTGGGTGTGACAACCTTGCTCTCAGGCTTTATTTGCCTCACTCCCAGCTCTCTCTATGCTGTGAGTCACCTGGGCTTCCCCTTAAAAAAATACAATTCTGTTTTCCAATTTTTCAAACTGCCAGATACTGACAAGCGAGACTTGGGACTTCTATTACTGAGGCAAATGTTATTTACAGATAGAGTGCGGAAGTGTTTTATGTGCAAAGCTCCCTTCATTCAGGTAAATGTTAGCACACCTGAGTCCTCTTTATTTGATGATAAAAAGAGACACAACCCAGGAGTGGAATTCCAGCTGCATGAACAGACAAGAATATCTCCAGGTAACACTTGGCAAACAAAACTCAGCAGAAACATCCTTGAGAAATTGGTAGATGGAGAGAAATAGCAGGCTGAGACTTATTTGAGTTCATTAAGAACATGAATTCTGTATGACAGTGTAAAGTACAAGGGAGCGCTGCTGAGATAAAAACTTTTTAAACCATCATCACATGCTTTTTTAAGATTCCCCAAGCTGGAAAATGTCAAAATGTTTCTAACCGGAGTGCAACCATTGTGTACAGAGGCATGATGTGTGGCCCGATATGAGCTCATCTACAGAGTGACAACAACACTAAACAGCATGTAAACCTCTGACATTAAACTGTTCTGTGATACTTCAGATTTTTCAGTTTTAAACCACTTCGGTGTCTGGGTCAACCTATTACATTAGGTAGTGGGAGAGTCAGCAGTGCATACAGCTAATAGAAGGCAGACTGCAGGGCTCTTGAGCAGTAATGTCCTGGCAGACAGCAAGCGCTTCAGTGGATCAGTGGTTTAGCCTACAGGCCCTTTTCGGGAGGTCTGAGAAGTGGCAGGTCACTATATAACCTAAGCCTATTTAAGAAGAAGCATAGCAGCACCTCCTGCAGCTCCCCCGAGCAGGGAGGGAGGTGCTTTGAAAAATATTTTAGGAGAAAGGATCATAAAACACACTGGTGAACAGCCTACTTCAAATGGCATGTTAAACGCAACAATGCTTGCAACACGCCTTTATGAAACAATCGTTTGTACAGATTTCCGTGATTTAATTCCCTGAGTAGTTTAATCATACATTAAAAAGCATGGTGGTGATGGTGTTTGTTTTGCGAAAGAGGAACCCAGGGTAGCGCCTTGAATGCTATTGTTTGGTTTGCTCCCTTCTAACATACTTGTTTGTGGTTAGTTGGTTAAGCATGGTAGAGGCTCTTTGCATTTTCTCAGGCAGAGTAACACAACAGTATCATTATGTGCCCTGTGGGAAGGAACCTTCCGTGAACCTCCAGGGTTTTACTCTCCCACAACCAGCTGAGGGGGGGTGGTGGTGTGGTGGCCTGTATGCAGGCATGCATATGAAACAAATAAAGGGAATGAATGCAATATCTGGTCAACTAGGCACACATGGCATTACGGAGGATGTGAGAGATCAGCGCAAATGTCTGCAGCCCTCGTCCAAAACTCTCAATAAATGAAACATCAACAAAAGAAAGGCCAGCAGCTTTCCCTGCACTTAACAAAAACATCTGATGTGCATTATTCCTGACAAAGCATCAGACAGAGGATGAACGGCTTGGATTTTTAATAGAATGAGTTTCCTCTGCTTCATATCACTGTGCCCATTAACAAAAGGCTCTGAGGGAGGTAGTCAGCTTTTAGACTTGCAGAAGGTGACCAGAAAGGATGAATAATAACATCAGAATGTGGAGGTAAATCCTGAAAATATGCATCTGCACTGCCCTCTAGTGGCTGAAAAATACCACTTAGACAAAATCTTTGAAGAAACCAAACAAAAAATATTCAAACAAAAGAATACACAACATATAGTGAGACAAAAGCAAGAATAGATTCTCATATTGTTTTATAACAATCTGTTTTTGCAAAGCTTTCACATTTTGAACACAATCAGTCACTTTTGTAATAAATCTAACATAAAATTCAGTTTGTCTTTAACAGCAAAAACTTTATAGAATTAATGAATATCCATGGGATTACTGGCATTTATGCGAGTACATTTTTGGCTAATTGTCAGACTATCCAAGAAATTTGAGATTTTTTTTAAAAATTACATAATAAAATATCACATGCACTGAATAAACTTCTGATTTTATTGTGTTGAACCTGCCTTCCTTTGTTAAAAGCCTTCAAACATAAAACATGCAACAACACTGCAAATCATGTGGCGTCTGGCATTATAGTCTATTTAAAAGTAGTGCAATATTATAATAGGCTCGTGAACACTATCTTACATTTCTAAGTGTACTATAATTGTGAAAAGAAACAAAGCTTAAAATTATGCACAACACTTCATTCCAAAGCAGACACATACATTAAATATGAATTAGTCCTTGGAATATGATTAGGTATTTTTTGTCTCCACTCCACTAAGTTTGTTCGATCTTAAACTTATGTCTGCTTCTGTTTTCAATGGCTTGATTTGAAAAAAGATAGTTCTGCTCGAAATATTCTTATAGCTTAAACTCGACAATGTTATATTCATAAATAGTCAGAATGATTTTTTTGTTTTTTTTTAAAGAAAACTGTTGATTCCCTTCTCTTTTCACTACTTTCTTGATTGCTTCTATATTTAACATTGAATGAACATACTGTACAGTAGATCTTATTTTTTCTTACCTTAATAACAAATTTGGAAGGAGCCATTGGAGTGAGACAACAGTTGGTCCTGAAAGAAGAGTCATGTATCAGACAGTTTGACATCCGAAAACATAAAAATAAATATACTGTATGCTAAATAATGCCACTTATGGAGTTATGGAAGCAGTCCATACTGACTATAAATAAATGATTCCTTATATTAATCATTTGTATTAGGATTGCACAATTTATTGAAAAGATCATACGTGATTATATAATAGTACAGGCTAATATTGCTGTGATTTGATAAATTGTGCAGCTTTAATTCAAATTTAATAAATGGATAACAGAATGTCCTACTAAAACTAAAATCTGCCCTTAACTTGATTCCTCCAACACCCCAATACACTGGTACTAATTAAAACAATAACATGAAGTCATTGAACAATTTCTTTGATGAGGTCAGGGGGGGAAAAACTGACAGACTAAAATGCAGAAATATGACGGCATATCACAAGTATATCAGTAGGATCTGGACACCCTAGTTAATTCAATTAGAGCTGGATGAATTGTCAGTTTCTTTCAATAGGATCTGAATTGGACAAAATTCAAAGCTTGCTGTATAACACAACCAATTTATAGTAGATTCATTTTGATCAATATTTATCAAAAGTCAACTTAGAGATGCACAGTTAATTGAACTGTCAGCCTGTGCAATTAAATTATGTAATTTAAACATTCAGCGTGTGTATGGAGATCTGGAAAGTATCCACAGTTTTTCCACATTTTCTTGTTACAGCCTTATTCCAAAATAGATTACATTTATTTATCCCAAAATTCTACACACAGTTCTATACAATGACAAAGTGAAAAAAGTTTGTTTGAACCTTTTCCAAATTTATTAAAAAAACCCAACAACAAACAAACAAAAAAATACAGCATGTATATTAAGTATTCACAGCGTTTGCTCATTACTTTGTTGAAACACCTTTGGTAGCATTTATAACCTCAAGCCTGAGTACGATGAGCTTGCCACACCTATTTTTGGGCAGTTTCTCCCATTTTCATTTGCAGAACCTTTCAAGCGCAATCAGGTTAGATGGGGAGCATCAGTGCAGTCTGGGCCATTCAAGTACATCCACAGCTTTGCCATCTTGGCTGTATGCTTAGGGTCATTGTCCTGTTTCCCAGTCTGAAGTGCATAGCAGAGCACTCTGGAGCAGGTGTTCATCAAGGATGTCTCGGTACACTGCTGCATCTTTCTCTCTCCACACAGCTACACTGGAGTTCTGTCAAAGTCACCGTTGGGTCCTTGGTCACCTCCCTGACTAAGGTCCTTTTGCTGCAGGGGTCACCAACCCTGGTCCTCTAGAGCAGCTATCCTGCATGTTTTAGATCAGGGGTCAGCAACCCTGGTCCTAGAGAGCCACTATCCTGCATGTTTTAGATGTGTC
>JAQQZY010000008.1:16156846-16169079 GCA_030068375.1 Ostorhinchus rueppellii
ACTAGAAAAGCACTCGGAGAGCACAGACCTCTGCCAAGATAGTGTTTGTATTTTTTTTAAGGTAGTGTTTGTACTTTCCTCCACTAGATGGTGCTGAATGACCAAATAATCAACTCTGGTCCACCATGCCCTATCGCATTGATAAAAGAATCCCTTTAAAAAATTCCTGGATCCAGATAGTGATCTGGATCGCCTCCAAAATTTAATCATCTCTTTCTTGACCCAGAGCGGACATATCCTCAAATATATCATATCATCAAAATCCATCCATAACTTTTTGAGTTATCTTGACAAACCAACACCGATGAAAACATAGCCCCCTTGGCGGAGGTAATAATATAGATGGATGGTGGGAGGGATTTGAACACCAGTGCTCATTTTGTTTCAGAAAACTAATACAATATCTTGATTACCATTTGACATTATATTTTATTTTTAAATTAAATATGAGAATATATGCTAAAACATTTACAGAAACTCAAAACGTATTACCAAACAAATAGCAGTCACTTTACTGAAAAGAATATGTAATAAATACTGTAGTAACAAGTATTAACAGCAGCTTTATGAGAGTGAAGCTCATTATACGGTGCAGGAAATGGTCACAACCATTTAATTCAGATTTCAGAATCATTGTTAAATTATATTCTTGATCCTGCTCTAACATTTAATTAGATTTTTCCTTGATGGAGAACAGTGAACCTTATTTATTCAGTGACAAAACTGCTGGAAGATCTGATCATAATCACAATAACACGCATGAGCCAATGCACAAATAGGAAGAAATCAAATTATGAAGGAAAATTAATAGAACGAGGGTTTCACAAGCAGCCAGATGACATCATATTTATAGAGAGTGTCCTTTGACCAAAGAACATGGACTGACCCTGACCTGTGGAGGAGAGCTGTCAATAAAGATCCACAAAGCACCACCTTATTCTAAAGGTAATCCAAGCAGACGCCAACTTAAAGCAGAAGAACATGAATCATTTTGAGAAATATAACAAATGCACTTCATCCACCAGGGATCACTGGATGGTTTGATAAGTATGCACATTGATTTGAGTATGCGCTCTGACCTTCATAGTTATTAGATCTCACCCCAATCTAACACCCGTGAGAGATTTTAGACTGAGTTAGACACAGCACCATCCAAATCCACACAGCGTGGAAATCTGCTCCAAATGGTGCTTTTACATCAAAGGTTTGCTCTGTGTTTGTCAAGGAACACTGAAGCTATTATGGGGTCTTGTGTCATCCCAGCATCACAATACACCTGCTGTTGTATCAGGTGTATTCTGATGCTGTTTCATAATCATTTGTATTGTGTTTCTAGTGTTCTGTACAGCACTTTGGTCCACTGTGGTTGTTTTAAAGTGCTTTATAAATAAAGTTGGATTGGATGTTGTGTTTTCTTTCGTTTGTCACCCATCTGCACATGTATAAAAAGTAACTCATGTATTTAAATGCAGTACTGAGTGGAGAAGCACTGGTGGGAATGTGGTGGAACCTTGATATCTGGAACCTTTATTTTACCAACTATATTGAAGAGGATTGTATCTTTATTGATAGGTCTCATCATTGTGCAAACCAGTCACCAGAATAAAATTTTCCCTTTGCATTGCAAAGGGCTCATATGTACAAAAATGCTTTTCATATCAACATTTATATGTACATGTGTAACCGATCGTGTTGGCACAAAGTGTAGAGTCTTTCATGTCAGACTCTACAATGTAAGTGTTGTGTTTGAGGAAGAGATTCGTACATGCATAACTTTGAAGGCAGTCTCTATTTAATCTTTATAGCTCCTAACGAAAGCAGCATAAATACAAAAAACTCTTATCAGTAAGTTCCATAAAGCATGCCCCCCAGAGCCAGCCCAAGGCATAAGCGAACTAAAGGCCCGGTCACAGCACTTTATGGCTTAATCACGGCCAAAACCCGTCTAAAAGTGGTCTCCCGTGAAGCAGACGATGTTGTTCGGGTTGATGTTGAGTTTAAGATGAGCTACAGTCGATTTATAGACGTGGCAGGATGCAGGGAAAAATTGGAACGGCGTCGGACGTGGTAAAAAGTTTTGAACTGCCCAAAATTTTAGCCTGTGGACAACCACGGGCGGCACACGTGGTAAAGACGTGCAACACACGTAAAACAGACGTGAAACACACGTGATAATCCGTGTTCCAGCAGTGATTTAAACTTGCGGAGACGCAGTAAGACGCGAAAGTTTAACGGTCTGTCACGGGAAGAGCACGGTTATCGGACGGGTGATACACGTTGGTATCACGGGAAATAACGTGTGTTTAGCGGCTTATCACTGACAAATGGATGTTTTCGCGTACATGGCACTACCTAAGCCCGTTAAACAACGTCTTGACCAAGTTCTAAATACGATTGATCACTGCCTAATCACTTCTGTATCACTTCTGATTTGCGGCATATAAATATCGTAATTTTCTGAGACCTCGGCACTTGCAGTCTAGATGTCAAGGGGTGAACATGAACCCTCAACGCCGTGATGTCCTCATCTTCATGCTCCAGCACCAACAGAACCAACTGTACAGAACCAACATATCCTTGAGAGAAGAAGGAGGAGGAGGAGGAGAAGAAGGAGGAGGAGGAGGAGGAGGATAATACGGAACATCTGGGTGTGTGACTGGATTCGTTCGAACACGTGCAAACCTATTTTTAGCTTTACATGTGGTTAGCCGTGGTTAGCCGTGCTTAGGCAGTGCTTCAGCAGTGGAACAGCCGCCGCCGGCCATACCACGTACAAAGCACGGCCAAGCCAAAATTGACCAAAAATTACCACTGACGACCACGTCCACCAGATTTTCATAACTTTTTGTACGTGATGTAGACGTGGAGTGCTGTGTGACCGGGACTTAAGCACCTGCTTAGGACCCCACAGCCACTAGGGGGCCCCAAAGAGCAATTAAGAAAAAAAAATAGTTTTGGCACGTATGAGTGACGATTTATGAAACTTATACCATTGTACAAAAACACACTTTTCTGTGGTGCTGTTGATGTAGGCCTGGTGATTCTTCCTGCCTCTGTTTAAATGTGAAAACTCCTCTGCACTATAACGTGTACCTTCTGCTGTGTAGTGTGCACTACACATCCAACTCACAAGTACTTCCAATCAAAACAATGTCACAAAAAAGGATATATCCTTCTGGGAGTGAAAAAAGAAAGAGGAAGAGGAGAAAAAACACAAATTAAAAAAAATAAAAAGAAATAGAGGGCCGCAAAATCCAATTTTGCTTAGGGCCCAGTGGACACTTGAGCCGGCTCTGATGCCCCCTCCCATGGAGATCAGGAACAATAGGGCCATAATACATTCAATTATTAAAACAGAGCATAGCTTACCTGATGAAAGCAGCATAAATACAAAAACCTCTGGGCAGTAAGTTCCATAAAAAATCCCCCTACACAAATTAAATGACAGAAATATGTTTCAATACATTGTAAGCACTTCACAGAAAGTTTGAGCAAGACATGTAAACTTAAAAATGCAACAAACAGATTCTACACCAAAAATGCACCTGACTGCAAGACCCACTGACACTTATATAGCACATTTCTATACCTTCATGGTACCTCCAAAGCGTTTTACAAAGCCTCACATTCACCCATTCACACACACACACACACTCACACACCAGTAGGCGGCTGCGTGGACAGCCGGAGCCGGGATTTGAACCTCCAACCCCCGCTCTACTAACTGAGCCACAGCCTCAGATCAGGAACAGAAGGGAAGAAGTAAATGTGCAAAAACACTAGTTACACTCTAAAGTCACCATATCACACTATAAAGTAACCGTTGGGGTATGGACTCAAATGAAAAGTTCCACATACTGATTCGGACGCCCAACCTGTCAGGTATTAACTGAAATAAATGAAAATAGAATAAACAGACTTTGTGTAATTATAACAATAACTAATATACACTATTATTTCCATACCCACATTGCTGTTGAATAATTGATCCTGTTCCACATGTATGTCGTTGTCATTGTCTTTGCACCCATTACTGAATGAAGCTCTAATAACATCAGGTTTGGTCAGGTTAAGGTACTGATAGCACAGATGTGATGAAAAATCACACACAAAGACCTCAGTAATATATAAACCCAACCACAACCTTATAAAACCCTGCTCAAAGCCTAAATATAAAAATGTATCGCAGGCAGAATGCAAACTGGATTTTATATATTTGTCATGTATTGAGCAAAGGCAGATCCTGAAGGACAAAATACATGAAGAATATACATCGCCATGGTTTGCAGAAAAGTATAATGGCCACATTATATTCTGGTGAGTGGGTTGCATCATTTCTCTCATGTTTGCAGCACCCAAAGGAACAGATTCATACCAGCTCTTTACTGTAGCTGTGAAATGAATAAGCCTCCCTCGTAAAGGGTTCCAGTAATGGATTTACTGGTGTGAAGTTGGAGTCCTGTCCTCTTGTTTAGCCTGTGGGGCTTGTCTGCTGTTCTGACCACTAAATGATCAATCTAAAAGTGGAAGGAATGCCTTTCGATCAGCAGATTGGCCTTTCTGGATAAATCTAATTAACTCAGGAACATGCCATTCCCCCCGTCACTCATCAACCCAAAATGTCACAGAAAATTGGCACCTTTGCTCCGGGTGCAGATAGAATTCATATGAGCCTGTAAAAGGTTCAGCACCCACAAACCGTCTGTTCATCAACTCGCAGAATTGAGACCTGATCATTTTTCAATTCCTCTTCTGGTCTGTAACATGCACCAGAATAGAAAATTAAGTTTTTCATCAGACCTACATTTCACATCTCACACTGAACCAATATCTGAACAAGTGGAGTCTGGAAACCTAAGGTCTCCAAAGGACTCATAAACGACATACACAAGAAAATATGATGTTCAGGGTAATTTCAGTCTGCAAATGCAAAGTACATGCTGACTTTTAAGAGAAGATAAGTGGGAATTGCACCACGTTCTTGCTTCCAACAATCTAATGCTTACTTCAGTTATGACATTTCAATACATATATGTCATGTTTTGACACACGGTAGCATGAAACACATCCAGACAATACTATTATGACAGTATAAAACCAACTTCTCTAAGGCTAGGAAATGGGCGGCACTTCAAATTAGGAAAAATGTCCAGGAGATGGCTTTTGAGATGATACAGTTCAATGTCTGGATAACTACACCTCTTAAAGATGTTTTAATATATTTACAATAGGGCAATTACTATTTTATTGTATTAGGAAAGAAAAACCCCTCTTAGATACCCAATCATACTGGAGCAAGAACCATAATTCCAACCAGCCCTGTCCATGATTCCTTAAAAATTCATGAGGTTTTTCTTTGAGTCCAAGTGAATATTTTTGCCAGATTTGTGTGAATTCTGACAAGGATTTCCTGAAGTACCACACTCATAAGAATGAACAAGACAGACATGAGGTGACAGTGATCTTGACCTTTTGCCACCAAAATCATTTAGGTTTACCCATGCGTCACATTTTGTGTCTTGTGTTTTCAAACCATTCTACCAAACCATACTCTAGTCAAACCATAGAATCAGCCAGAGCCTGGTTTGTGTAACTACTACTACTACTACTACTACTACTATTACTACTACCACTACCACTATTACTACCAATACCAATACCAATACCACTACTACTACTACCACTACCACTATTACTACCACTGCTACTACTACTCTATTACTACCACCACCACCACTACTACTACTACTACTACTACTACTACTACTACTACTATCCTATTACTACCACTACTACTACTATCCTACTACCACTACTATTCTACTACTATTCTACTACTACTACTACTACTACTACCACTACTACTACTACTCTATTACTACTACCACCACTACTACTACTACTACTACTACTACTACCACTACTATCCTATTACTACCACTACTACTACTATCCTACTCCCACTACTATTCTACTACTACTACTACTACCAATACCACTACTACTACCACCACCAGTACTACTACTACTACTACTACTACTACACTACCACTACTACTACTACCCTATTACTACCACTACTACTACTATCCTACTACTACTACTACTCCTACTACTACTACTACTACTACTACTACTACTACTACTACTACTACTACTACTACTAATAATAATAATAATAAATAATTGCAGCCTGTGATATCCATATATCTTGTGGACCATATGTTTTCCACTGACAGTGTGGCACAGTGACAAGGAGGAAAAGAAAAGACAAAGGGGCTTAAAATGAAGAAGAATCGAGAGCACGTTAAGAGTGACAGGGGTTATATCTCTATAATAGAACTCCTGGGAATATTTGTTTTTAAGCATGTTGTTGAGTGTCTAGCTTTAGGCGAGCCTGGGTGAAAGACATTTCTATAATATAAGATCTAATACAAGCGCCATAATTATTATTTGAAATACTTTCAAAGCAACTATATGTTGATAACATTTGGCAATACATCACATCACTGCAATTTCAATCTAAAGAAATGATAAGATTATTGAATTCAGCTATTAAATGCCAAGCTTGTTTGGCTGACAGAAATGGTAGCTCATGCAAAGATAACAACTACAGTGTCATTTCCTTGACATACCAGATTTAGTGCTTGAATGCAACCAAAAGGAAGTACCAACAGCAGAAAACACATTATGTCTCTGCAGGTGGTGCAAATAAATTCAGTGACATTTTCTGAATATTTGTTGCACAGATTTCAAACTGAGACATTTATTTCTCTGTAATCTGTGATGTGACCCATGTAACATCTTCCGCTAGGAGTAAATGTCACTTTAGTGAGAAAGATTCATGGACTCCGGGAAAAATTAACCAACTGTTTCTGAAATGTAGATGTTGTCATCTAGAGAGGTCTGGGTTATCAACACTGAGGGTAAATGAAATGTTCAAACAGCCACTCATATTTTAGAACTAATATCACTGGTAACTTTATCTCTGTCTGCCTCGCATATGTAGGTATATTGAGAAAAAGATGGATTTCTATGGATTTTTCCAGAGCAGGTCAGATTTGCAGGGCAAGCCAACATGGTGTTACATGCCAGTAAGAAGTAAACCACTTTGTGACACTGAAAACCTGGTGCTGCATTAAAAGTTAACTCATGAGTCTAGCTCATCAGAAATACTCAACAGAATAAGGATGAATATTTCCAATCCACAACAGCAGCATTCAACAATAACACATACCAACACAATTTCTAAATTACAGTGTCATTTACAATTCCAGTGGAAATAAATGAAGGAAGGACAGCAGAAGGCAAAATGATCAACAACTGGAGCTGAAACTACAGTCTGAAAATGACCAAACACATCTTTTTATGTGTTGGGATTTAGTCATTTTAATACTGCCACACAGTTCCTCATGTACATGAGTCCGACCAAAACATCTTTTCTGAAAATATTTTGTGAATGTGCTGTCACAGCATCCTGCACCCAGTGGTGCCAAAAATGAGCCAAACAACCCAAATAAAGGTCTGTACATGCTCTACAAGAACAGAGAAAACAGTTTGCTTTCTAGAGGTGGCAAGAACAAGAGGAACACATTTGTTTTGGCCAGGATATTTCATACTTCACAAGAAACTCAAGTGCAGAACTCCTGGGAAGTCCTCCACTTTTCTCAGTTGGACTAAAGCCTCTGTATTGAGTGCATTTGTTTTCTCGGTACTGAGTAGGTTTCCTCTGGTTTGCACCTCCATTAAAAACCAACCTGGGTTGCATAGGTTAATTCTCCTGTCAGTGCCCCTGACCACGGTACTGATGAAGATCTGGACTTGGTTCCAGAGTGCCTTCAATATCAAAATTGCAGCATCATGTTTGACAACATTTTGGACTGTTTATTGTGAACATGGCCATAAACTGTGTGAAAACCCCAGTTTATGGTAAAGTAACAGGACATGTATGGAGTTAGCAAGGTTGACTTTACTGTTCACTGTTCCTACTGTGTGCTACATGCTGACTCTAATTGCTAAAGCTAATGGTAGGTCCTGTGTGTGTGTGTGTACTAACATGGTAAAATGCAGAGAGTGAAGTTCACTATACATGGATAATTAAGCAATTTAAATTGTATTTTTTTCAACCACACCCACTTTTTAACCACTAATTTCTGACCAATCACACAATAGTTGTTGGACACCACATGACAAAAAAGTTCTGCCTGGATAATCTGTTGAGAACAAGCAGCAACAACTTCCCAACCTGGGAAACACAGAGAAAAGAATGACGTCATCCTTTTCTTGCAGCCCTGGGAGACTGAACAAATGTCTCTGTTCCTGCAGGGTATGTAATGACCTTAACGTTCACCCTTACTCCCAAATGATGGTAGAGGGTTCCACACCTATCTACTCCACTGACACAGCACTAACAAAGTGTGGAGTTACAGGAGGTGTTGGAAGGACTGGAACCTTGCTAACTCCTTAAATTGGGTGCCCACAGTGTAATTTTGAGCTGTCCAAGACATAAGACAAAAAAATGTGGCAATATCTTTGGTGGTGGCTAAAAACAAAAAACTAGGTGGTTGACCAAAGACAGTGTAGGGCATCATTTTGACATGTCCTGTGGTGCGACTACCACTACCACTACAAACAGCATATGATTAAGATTAAATTGATAAGAATTTAATGATTCCCATTCCATTATCAATTTTGCTTATTGATCTGATTCCTTATCAATTCTCTTACCGATTTCCACTGGGTGAGGGAATAAAAGAGTACAAACAGGTATGTTTGCATTATCGGTCTTTTATATTTTCATCTCTACACAGAAAATATAACTTAAAGTGTGTACAAATAAAAAGAACAGATGATGCCAGTCCCAGTTTGGGGGGGTAACAGTGAAAGTTTCTTTATTGGCACATTTCTACTATGTGGAACCAGTTCGACTTGGCCCGTCTCCCATTGTTGTACACCTCATTTCCTTTCCCCTGTCTTCTGGGTCCTGCTGCTTAGCGCTGGTAAGTAGTGAATCAAATGAATCACATGACAAATGATTGAGCATATTAGAGGGATTCCACCCTTTTGAAGAAATGGAAGATTTGACAGTGTTCCACATGGACCTGTCATCTTTTTAGACCGTTTCTGCCTCAATGCCATGTTGGCTATATTCTGACCAAAACAATGCAGCATACGCATAATATCCTCACACAATGTGCAACGAAGGCAGAATTGATCAGCGGAATCATTAACGAGGCAGGCAAACGATTCCAAGGAATCGAGCTACTGGGATCCGGTTCTCAAAAAGGCACAGTTCTCAATTCTCATCCCTATATATGACTCACAATTTCCTCCTTCATCTTTGTATTTATCTTCATATACCATTTGTATAATAGCATAAACGTTACCTTAGTTTCATTGTTTATTGTTTGCGACTTCAGAGACAAAGAAAGCCAGCGCCTTGTACTTTGGCTTGTGTCTTGTGTCTGTCTGCATACATGTCATACCCAAGTTTATTGGATCCACTTTGCACAGTGTGTCTGAACAAACTTGGAGGGCTGCTGAAATCTCAGTCTGTTAAAGTGCTTAATCCTCCTTCATGATACAGGCCCCTAGTGAGTCAAACATGTTTTCCCAGACAAAACATTTTCTGCATTTATGAGCAGGACTGACTCATTAGCCACTGATGCACCACACCTATGGGACCCTGAACAGCTTTGGCAATGTTTCATTGTAGCAAAATCCCTGTAAGCCTGATATTTATTTGGAATTTGGGACTGCAATCTGTTTTTAGGACACACATCTCCTAAATATTTCTGAAAAGATAATCCAATTTATTTTGGATGTAAAATTATGTCTTTATTTTCGCTGTAGTGACAGGTTTATCTCCTCTGTACAGTTTGTATGTACTTGTACCCTGCCAGACACTGACGAAGCACAGAAAATGTATTGAGTTTGAGCTGACCTGTTATTTTAACAGTTAAGAAAATGGCGACGTGGATAAAGTGATGCAGTTTTAACCGAAGAAGTGCACGCACAGCAAACCCTCCCTGTAAATGCAGGTTAAATAAATAAAGCCAAATGGTTGGCCCTTTGTTCTGATACAGTCCATAAACAGGACAAAAGAGTCCATAAATACCAAACAGAGTTCTGTAAAGCAGAACCGTTTCCCACGGGCATTATTCAGCTGTTGTACTCATCTTGGTTCCCCTTTTTGGACAAAGAGAGAGACCGCTCAGCTCTTAAAGCCTGTAGTCACTCAGCTCTATCTTAATAGAGATCTCTTCCCCAGCCCAGACTATCTACTGAATCTAATCTATTTGGCTTTCAGTGCCAGCTCAAAACAAAAGCTGGTTAAGAGTTATAGTAATATCAATATGAGGAGAAACATCCTGTTATATTTACAGAGCAGGGACTAAACTGAAGCTGTTTTCAAAGGAAGTTTAGCCAATCCAACTTCAGCTAGTAAGAAACATGGCAAAAAAATCAGGCTCAAATCAACAGTCATAATCATGGATACTCACTATAAATGTTATTATTTACATGGAAATGTTGCAGTCTTCTGTTCTGTTCACAAATAAGTTGTTTTGGAACATCTGATCAAGGTCACTGCAGCATGCCCAGACTTTTAAAATGCTGATAAATATACTGTAATCATGGTTTTGCAAATATTTTGTGAAGCACTGATTCAAACTGAAAACCTTATTTATCCTTTCAAATGTAACAATCAATGCCACTCCTTTCTAACTAAACCTTTGGCCAACAAGAAAACCTGGTAGTCAAGAAGGTCTTTCACATTTCACTAATTGTTAATTGGAAACTTGGTTGTGCATACAAAATGGTGAAAGTCTGTTATATAAGAATGGCATTAACATAAAGATGATACTTTTTGTTATTTGAATGAGGTTATTAAAAAAAAACAACCTGACTACAAATGATAATAATATAAGTGATATCTCTGCAGAACTCTCTTTCAAATAGAAAACTGTCTGTTTTCATTTTCTTGACAAGTAAGGTCTTCTTTGTTTAAATGAAGTCTCTGGGAAACGACAACCAGCCCTGGCAATCACAGCTACCTGAATCATTTTGGGAAATCACTATGCAGTCAATCAACACCGCCAATCACAGGCAAGGTGAGTTTAATCAGCCTGGAAAAATCAATTTGCACCATGTAAGGCATGTCAACGGCTTGGAGGATCAGCAGAGCTGTTAAAGTGAGGCTATTTTAAAGCAGATTAGTTTAGGACTGATTAGCTGGTTCTGCTCTACTACACTGCCTCTGCCAAGCAGAAAGCACATGGCAGCCTTCGATGGTGAGGATGCTGAGTGTGTGTGTATGAAACAGTACTCTATTAGGGGGAGGTTGTTTGGGTTTTTTACATTTATATTTTCTTTCATATTGCCCAGCATTCAGCTGTGCCAAATAAACTCAAGTCAAATGCAGAAAATTAAGAGTGCTTTGTGAAATTCAGAATCATAAGTTGCCTGAAATAATTATTTTAACTGCAGCCATAGGCAATCAAACAAGAAAAAGAAGAGGAATAATGAAATGGATCATAAAAGGCAGTGGGATCTGTGAGACTAACAGCAGAAATTGTAAATTCTCAGATTGTTGGAGTCACTACAGATTGTTTCATTTGGTTTCTGTTTCCTGATGATAACACTCTAGAGGAAACAAACACAATGAAGGGTGTTTGGAAAGAAGTCAGACAAAAAAACGCTAACAAAAAGAAAGATTCATCTGTCTGCTTCTATTTATCTGTCATGTGGTTTCAGATGATCAGGGGTTTGTACCAGCAGAAGCAACATTAAATACAAATATAACATGAGCAGGGAGGAGAAGGGGGATTGAGGAAGTTTTAATGTGATCTACTTAAAACCCTCTCAGATGCATTTTTGAAGCACTTTAATAAAATGCCTTATTGTCATTACAGATATAATGTTTTACAGTAGGTGTGTGTGTGTGTGTGTGTGTACACATTCTCAACAAAACTCAGAAACAAACCTTGTACTTCCTCAACACACAACTGGTAAAAAAAAAAAAAAAAAAAAAGACATGCTATTTGCACCCAGGTGTAAATAGTGAACATTGTAATTTACACCCGGGTGTAAATAGTAACAGTTACTATTTATACCTGGGTGTAAATAGCAATGGAGTGTCTATTTGCACCTGGGTGCAAATAGGATATATTCACACAATTCTTCTATTTACACCCAGATTGACTAGTATAACCACGACTAATACAAAAAATAAA
>JAQQZY010000008.1:16179028-16191333 GCA_030068375.1 Ostorhinchus rueppellii
ACCCACGTAGCCGCACTGCATTGTGGGTACCTGACATTTGACTCATTGTGTTCTGTTTAATGTGCAGGGGTTCAAGGTGGGGCTTATGTTTATTTATGTTAATATGTCTGTTTTACACTGTTTATTGGGCTTTTTATGTTTATTTTTATTAATATGACACCATTAGTCAAACCTGGAGGCAGAGTAATCACAAACCTTTTTGCACCCTTTGAATTGTTGTAACGATACATAAGTCTTCTCAAAGTAAAAATACCATTTGCACTACAATGGCCACAACACCTCTCTTAACGCAGATATAAGATCAATAATATCACCCTTAATCAATTTTAGTGTCCTCAGTGGTTATAAGAAGAGTTTTCTGTAAGTACACTCCTACCTCTTACCTTAGAAACGCCTGCATTTAACTAAGTATCTTCATTTATTGTAACTCGTTTTTAAGTATATTCACCTTAAAAGTTTTATTCTGATCCAATTTGGGCTCAAGTACATTGAACTAAGTCCACTTCACTGATTCAACTAATGCTTTATTACTTAAAAATTTTAAGGCCGCTAGTCACCTTTTTAAAGTAGATTCTACTTATCTGGGTTTTACAGTGCACTGCCATATTTAGTTGTAGAAAAAATACCTTAAACTATCTTTTTCCAACTTGAAATTTTATGACTTTCCTAAAGGGACCCCATCAGTAGAAAAAGTGATACTTTATTTTTGTTCATATTTGATACAGCAGGTCTCAATATTAGAATATTATTTTTGAACAAACAAAAACATTATATAACACAAACATGTCTAACAAATTGGTAATTCCTTTTCAAAATTGCCAAAGTTTTGCCTCCTTCCTTATTATTGACAATCTTGTAGTGTCACTGGAAAAGCCTCTGGTGAACAAATTCCTGCCCCCTGGTGGATTGTCTGTATTGCATGTATCTAATTGTATACATAAGGGTTTTCAAGAAAAAAAAACAAAAAACAGCACACTGATCATGTAGAGGGCTTCAAAACTCATGTATCAAATATGATACGTTTGGTATTATAGGGTTAATCCTAGTTGTCCCTAGTGCCTGAGGCATCTGTGTCACCATGGTAATGATACTCAACACCTGTAACAATGTACAAATACTATAGATCCTTCTAGAAGTATGTCAGTGAACATCACTTAAATGTGTAAATATTTAAAATAAGCTAACAGTCTGAGACCAACGTATGTCACGAATAATTTAATAAAACAGACCAATGAGACAAACTTTGTAGCCCTGAGCTAACACTAAGCAGATCCAAGTATTAAAGTATTATTTTCCTTCTGCTAAAACTCAGTGAATGAGACAAATTAGAGCAAAACTAAAGGTCGCTTTACGAAGAGATGAAGATAAATTTTGTCTTATGTCTGCTGTTTTCTGATCATAGCTCAGTTTAAATGATTGAAGCTTCTGCTATCACCTAATCCAGGGTTGGGCAATCCTGGTCCTCAAGTACCACTATCCTGCATGTTTTAGATATTTCCCTCTTCCAGCACACCTGGTTCAATTAATGATCAGTTCATCATCAACCTCTACAGAAGCCTGATAATGATGTAATGGCTCCCAGGTGTGCTGCAAGCGGGAAATCTCTAAAACATGCAGGATAGTGGTACTTGAGAACCGGATTTGAGAACCCCTGACCTAATCTATTGTTTTGTGTTAAATTAAAATGATCCCCACTAGAAGCAAATAGCCCAGGGATTAACAGGTTTTATAGAATGTCTCAGAAATCTCTAAATATAGGTCTGAAATGGCTTGAACCAGCCTACAAATACTCAAAGTTGAGAGTTTTGTGTCCCAATAAGATAGAGAGAAGTGTATCCACACTTTCATTATCCAGTGGAGTCCATTACTGTAATGGTGTTTTAACTGGACTCAGACACAAAAGCATTAAACAGCAGAAGCTCATTCAGAACCAGGACTATGAGAACACAACACATAACACAAGGTCTAAAACCTTTACACTGGCTTCCAGTTACTTACTGAATAGATTTTAATGAGCTGCTCCTAGTCTACAAATCACTGAATGGTTTATGCCCACAATCAGTGTCGCCATCTCCTCAGTAAGGAAAGTAGCTATTGGCTGTTCTAGAAGTCGCTCACAGACGCTAATGGGGTTTAAACTGCACACTCACTAGTATCTCCCCTCATCCTTCTTCCCCCAGAAAACAAATTTGTGAAAAGGAGGGGGGAGGGGGGGTTTCTCCGTAAGTGGCGTGACAAACATTAGTATGACAACAAAAAGTCACTGGATTTGTTACGAGTTGCTTCTAAAAAAAAAGTTGCCAAGAGGGTTTGAAAAGTTGCCAGATTTAGTGACAAAGTCGCCAAGTTGGCAACCCTGCCCAGACTACATCAGTGATGTGTTTAAGGAACATAAACCAAGTAGGACTCTTAGATCTATGGACTCAGAACACCGAGTCAAGTCCAGAGCTCAGAATAAACATGGAGTAACTGCATTTAGCTGCAAACAACTGGAACAAACTGTAAGTAGAGCTTAGATTTTCCTCATGACATTTTATATCCAGGTTGAAAACATTTCTCTTTTCATTTGCATGAAAAAGAATCTACACTCTTTTATGTCACAATGTAAAAGAATTAATTCATGTAAATCTGGAGGACTGTATATTCTTCTATATTATTGTTTTATGTACCCCATCTTCTTATTGTATTTTTGAATATTCTGATCTTTAATTGTTGTGGATGTTCCTGGTATTGCCTTTGTGTCTGTGCTAAATAAACCTGCCTTATCTACAACATGACAAAAGTTCAGCCACATGCACCAGGCTACTCATTTATTCAGCAGTAATGGGTTAGCTGTAAAAGTCAACTCTATGCAACTGTTCTTGCTGTTCTGCTTTTTGACCAGTACACTGTGTTAAAGCGTCTGCTTCACTGTACTGTTGGACAGCTGGCACTGACCTGTGACCTCCTCAGAGTGAGAATGAATAAAAAGGAAAATTCTCCATGGGGAAGGTTAAAGAACATTATTATGATCAAACCCACTGTAAGCTCTTTGCCTTGAAACATTCAATCGCGGGACTCACCTTACACTTGACCTTAATGCTTTGCATCCCTCTTGTCAGTCATTCTGATGAAGTGTCTGCCTTGAAACAGGATCCAGTCTGAGGCTGGAACGACTCTGTAAAAGCACTGCAAGTGCTGAGGGAAGCAGTCTGTAGGGAAAACAGGAGAACTATGTTGTTCAGTGTTTCATGGAGATTTTTGCACATTTTGATTGTTTTTTTTTTTTTTTTTTTTTGCTTAAAATATAATTTCCTTAACCACAAAATTTCATACAACAATGGAAAAGAGAAGCCACTTGTCTAAACCTCTGCAGCCATGGAGCAGAGCGGTAGAGCTGTCAGCGTCTTAATAGGAACTGTCTGAAAACACCTGTTATGTGGCAACACTTCACAGAAATAAAGAATAATATTAAGCAAACACATTTATTAATAATAAAAAGAGCTCTATACTTGTCAAATACAGTAATTTTGTGAATAGGCTGCATATCTTAACTTGACTGGCTGCAGTTTCATGCTATATTTATGCACAGATACAGGTTAAACTTCTTCACTGCCCTTTGATGTAACTTGCTGTGAAGGAAATATTGTAATGTTTTAGTTCAGTTTTCACACCACTCAGATTCAGTGCAGCCGCATAGTTGGCCTTTAGAGCCACATTTCATGGTATGAATGCGTGAACTTCCCTTTCATAGCCCACTAATGAGAGTTCAGATTGCTGCTTACGACTCCTGATTAGGGTGAAGGGGGTGTGTGTGGTTTGGTGCGGATGACGACAGGTAAACTTCACAATCACAGATTCCTTTGAACAAACAAGAGGAGCTAAATCAGGATGAAGTGGGCAGAATCTTCTGCCAAGTCTGACAAAAAAATTAATTTTGTTTCTTAAATGTAATCAAAGCTTGTGGATGGGTTTTGATTGTGCAGAGCATCCAAAATGATACAGTTTCTGCTTCCACAATCATAAACACAAGACTAAATAGCAGCTTTGAGCAGCTGCATGCTGAAAGAAAAAAAGACTTTGAATAGCATTTTGAGATATTTATTTATTTATTTCTACTCTTTAGATTGAAAACTAGACGCGTTTTTAAGTGAAGATAAGAAAAATCTATCTTTACCCATTTAAGAACAGGTGAATGACTGACTAACATAACCTGTTTAGTTATATTGTGTTTTGGGTGAATATTATTTACAAACTGCTAAAGTTTTTGTGGTGGTGATTTTCCAACAAAAGTCCATCTTTTTTTCTTATTTTAAGCCAAGGTTCAACTGCTGTCGTTTCAGTGTTTGGGAACGCAGTCAAAGTGTTTTCATGATGCATTTATTTATTGAGTCCAACTGACAAAAACTTGCTGTTGGAGAGTTTACTAAAACTATTCCAGCACTCCATATTATTGTGGTGAAAACATGAGCAGAATATATTAACAGAAACGTCAAGCTTAAAAAAAACAAAACTGGGAAGTCAATCTAAAAATGTTTGTGTTGCTTAGAAATGGTTACCAGTAAATATTGCAGTTCATAATTTAGACAACAATAAAAAAAAATATTTACATTGTCTATTTACGAAAAACAGCTGATGAACCTCAATTATTCTCTGGAGTGAGTGAAACCTCATAAAACAAAGAGCAACAAGAGGGAAAAATAATTTTCAAACACTTGGAAGAGATCCAAGCCTCCCTTTTCCATTTTCCTTATCAGTGTTTGCAAGCGACAAACTGAAATGTAACAAATGACAAATTCACAAAGGGACAGGAATGCATTAAGCAGCCTTTTTGCTGCATGGCCTGAGCTGAACACAGTCCTTTTCCTTTTCACAACCAATCAAATAGACATGAATGACTCTATTTAAACTGTTGGTCACTGATTTAAACATCAGTTTTGCGGCCAATTTCCAGTCACTTGTATCTCCCTGCAAGTGTCTCAAGGTTTCAAGTATATTTTAGTTTCTGGCAAAACTGAGTCTGAAATGCCACAAACAACCAAATGCATCCGCGCACTGAAAAAACCCCACATGGATCTAAACTAAAACTCTTCTCACAGTGAGTCAAAAAATGCAAGCCACACATATAAAATTAATCTTTACATGCCTTCAAGTGCCAAAGCAAAGTGGGGCACATTAATTCATTTAGAAGTAATCTGATCGAAAATAGTTTCCCCAAGCAATTATCCTGTTTTTATAAAGTTAAAATGAATGTCATAGTATAAAGTAGATAAGAGCATCAAAACAACCATTACATTTATTTGCATATATATCTTTTAAAATGCATTTCACTCATTTTTAAAGGAATTCAGGGCAGCCGAGATGTAGTTCCTGAAAAGTTTTAACTATGACCTTAACCAGGACCTTTCATAAAACTGCATAGCTTTGAAGACTGAGCGCTGGATTCTGATTTAAAACCTAATTAACAAAGCAATGCAGCAAATAAATCCTTCTGCAGCACATCAGTAGAGGTCACAGAGGAAATCACCTTAATAAAATGTGTCATGTCTCAGTCTGGCAACAATAAAGTTTTTTAGTCTGGCTTCTTTTCTATTGACCCTTTTACCCCTACAGACAAACGCAAAAGTAAGTTATCTGATTTATCATCGTCTTCCTCCAAACAGACAGAGAGACAGAGATAAAGGTAGGCGGGAAAATTTCATTTCAGCAGAGATGAAAAATGGCCCACATGACATCCTTCAGTGTAATAGCGAGCAAGAAAAAAAAAAAAAAACATCAGGGAAAAGATGCAAAGTGCAGCACTGCCATATGTACACAGCCACGGAAAGTAATGAATAATAAGAGGGCATCATTAAAAATGTGAGCAGACAGGCTAAATGGTTGTGTGAGAAAGGCTTAGTGATTTTGTTTTACTACTGATTCCAGGCAATCTGTTTCTCTTCACATGACAAAATAGTCTTTGAACACTAAAGGCGAACTCTTTTTCCTGTATCTAAGGGGAAGGTTATAGATGAGAAAATAAGCTTAGCAAGCCTACAAATGCAAAACATGTTCGCCTGCAGTTATCCAATTTAGACTACTTTCAAACACTTCTAACATTATCAATTATGCATGAATGAACACAGAAGTCATTTGCATTTTATACTAGCGTTTTATTATACTACAAGCCCACTATCTGGCATATTTACACACTCTATTTAGAGTAGCCGTGTGTAAATGTATTAATAAACACCATTAAGTCTGGGCCTTTAAATGAAACATATACGGCTGCTGCATACAGCTTTGTGGTGATAAATCTGTACAAACTGTAATGTGATTAGTGGTAATATTGTGTACTGGCTGCAGAAGTATCAAATAAATAGCAGCGGTAGTAAGTGCACATTAAACCACATTGATTTACTTAAGACTAATCTAAATAGGACTGTAGATCATGTTTTTATATTAATATTCTCCATCCATTTTCTGAAACACTTAAGCCATGTTCACATGAAACTGCATCTTTTCCTATCTGATCTATTTCTTTGTTGTTTTCAAAAAAGTGCGCCATAAACACAGAGTCGTTGCAGGAAATATCTGCGTCCACACCAAACCACTGAAGATGATGTAGTACAAATGCCAGCCCTGTAAGTGGTGTTGTAATGCTCTCACAAAAAAAAAAAAAAAAATGCAGAAGACATGGAGCACGCGCTGTATACAAACCAAAGACCACAGAAGAAGAAGAACGACAACTCTCCGCGATAGATCCAAGAGCATGTAATGAATAGTGTTAGCTATGGTCGTTTGTTGCTCGTTGTAATGACAGAGTAGCTGAAGATTTGGATTCAACATTTCCAATAAGCTCAATACTCTGTGATACGCTGTTATTGTTGTTGTTGTGAAGTGGCGTGTTGCTTCTGGGGTAAAAGGTTAGAGAGGTGGGGCTATGACATCATTGTTTTAGAAAAGATGCGGTTTGATCGTATAGATGAAGACACAAAACCGGCATTTTCAAATATATCCACTCTGGGACGTGGTTTCAAAAAGTTGTAGTTTTAGTGACTGAAAACATCAGTTTTATGTGGATGAAAGGTCTGTCTCGGGTGTCGGCAAGCTTTATAATCTAAACAGACATTTTGGCCTCGAAAAAGAAAAAAGAATTCTGTCTGGAGCCATGACAAAAATATGTATGTTTTACCATGAGGAATCTATTCTGCAGTAGCCCATTTGTCATTAGTTTATTATTTAACTTTGCTTTTCCATTACAATAACAGAAAGTTTGGTGCATTTATGAGATGACACAACTATAATAATAACAACAACAACAACAACAACAACAATAAATAAATAACAAAATATTTTTATTGTTTTTAATGTAATATTGCATAAATGGAGTAAAACCTCCACTTGCAGGCTTACTTTGAAACAAACTATGAACAAATGAAATACAAGAATGACTTGAAAATGTAAACATGTAGCATTGATATACACCTTGGTTGATACGATAAAAAAAATAAAGATTTTGTCATTATCTCAACCAAAGTGTATGCACATTTTTGCATATGGACAATGTTAGAATAGATTTAGGCCTACAACAATGTAAAAACAAATATTGATTCATTCAGTTCTTTTCAACATGTTCCTCATGTTTTTTTGACAAAGCCACAGGGAGTCATAGACAGAGGCTAAAGAGCCACATTTGGCTCAGGAGCCGTGGGTCTATCTGATACAAACGTGTGTGGTTACAACTGAAACCGTCTTCATATGGGCAGGGCTTTAGTCCTTTAGAGGGTTCTGTCCCAGCTACCTTTGGGCCAAGATGGGGTAAACCGTACAAGTGTTGCCGTTTCATTGCAGGGATGACATTATACAGACGAACTACCATTCACTCTTGCATTTACACATTCAGGTGATTCTAACCATTTTACCTATTAGTACATGTCTTTGGATGGTCTGAAAGAGCTGGAGTACCCAGAGAGAACCCAAGCAAAAATGGAGAGAACCGACAACTCTGCACAGAAAAGCCCATTCTGATGCTGGAATTGAACCCAACTGACCTTCTTCATGTGAGGTGAATGTCCTAACTTAACCCCTGCACCAACACGCTGCCCATTAACAGCATGTATTCACTTAGCTAAAAAAAATAAAAATTAAAAATTAAAGTGTTATTTTAATATAACTTTGATGAAGCTCTTACACTGCATTAAATGGTGTCTAAAGCAGAACTGTAATATTCTGTGATGTGATCAGAATCAAATATCATCACCATACCACAACAAAAGAGCATTTCAAGGATCTCTTTTTTATTATTTAGAAAGCATGCAATCAGAAGTTCTTGAAGATGAATGGTTTGCAGCAGAATAAAGGGGAAAACTGCATTAAAATAAAGCAGATAAGAATGTCTGACTTTCTTCTTCTTTTTGTCTGATTTGTGGTTGCCAAAACTTCAGAGAACTTTTAATACACCATAACAAAGACAGATGATTCATCCTTTGGTTCTGCTCTTTTTCTGTTGTCCTTTATCATTTCTCCTCCTTTTTCTCCTCCATAACATGCTTTCCTCCTTACATTGCTCTAGCAGTAATACCCCATTAACCCTGTGAACCTGGCGCTACTGATGCACAAAGAGCTCCATTACCATCTTGTACAGTCGTTAGGCTCTCCATTAATTCGTCACCTCTATACTCTGCCAGTTTACCACAATAAACCGGCAGCAGTAGGCATTTCCAACAGCCGACTGATTAAATGCGCACATCTTGAGTGATTGAGATGGATCCTTCAGCAAAAGACGGATTCAGAGGTGCATAATGTCTGTCTCAGATGCAGAAGAGCTTTCAGACTCTGAAAGCCTGCGATGAAAAGTGATGAGTGCTTTCCATATGCTGATGCACTTCTGCTGCTGCAGGTGTTGATTTTCATGTTTGGCAACAACTGGGGTTTAGTATCAGTCTTGATTTTGTTTGACAATATTACAATGGTTTAAGGCTTTTTATGCATGCATATGAGAATGTCACAAATATAAAAGAACAAATGACACGAGTTCCTCTTACATTTTTCGGCTTAATTGTTGGTTACTTGGCTTCAAACACATTGGAGGTAACAATCCTAAATGACTTAAAGGTATCTTTGTGGTGACTTCCAAATGAATTTTTTTCTACATTTAACATTTCTTAAGGCCCATTAATGCTCCCTTTACGTACAAAAATATATACGTCTGTTTCAAACGACGTGGCTGTCACTGCCCACATACTTCCATGCGCCCTTTACGCTGGCAACCAATATATCCACCAGGGGGCAGCCCAGAGTCAAAAGTTTATGACAACTCAAAAACAAACATGGCGACTGTGACGGAGGAATCGATTATGTACCTCTTGCATAAGAGACAAAAATCGAGGTGACATTGTAGGAACATCATAGAAATGTTTATAGTTTCTCACCAACTTGCTCAGCCTATCTTACGTTCTGTGATGCACAATGTCACAGAACATCAGCCAATCAGAGCGCAGCATCCAGAATGTCAACCAATAAGAACGCAGCGTCAGAGAACATCACCCAATAAGAATTCAAACGTTCTGTGACGTTGTCATTGTTGTCATTGGCTGATGTTTTGTGATGCTGCACTCTGATTGGTTGATGTACTATGACGCTTCCCCATTGAGCTGGCCTTCAAGTGTATGGCCCACAAAGTTCAGGGCATGACAGTGACGTTGGCTGTCGTGAGCCTGAAACACATCTTTTAACTGGGAATGGCGTATGTTGCACTCAGCTGTGCTTCAAGGTCTCACAATCATAAACTTTGAGGAGAAGATCTACGCTGACCCGGCAATCACAATGGCTCTGGAACAGATGTGCAGCGTGACTTTCCAGAGCACCACTCCACTGCTTCACCACTTGACGTCCACTGAGTGACCGGAGACCACTTTAACAGTCGTCCACCACAACACTGAGGGGCTTCCATCTCACAGGGTGGACCTGAGGGTGCATCACAAGCTCAGGTGTGCAGATGTGTTGTGTCTCACCAAGACGCATCTGTCGGGGTCCCCTGCTTCACAGTCTTTTATTCTGGAGGGACACAACATTTTTAATCATAGTAGATGGGCATCTTACACCACATATGTGGACATGGCAGCAAAATCCACAGGTTCAGTTGCTGTGTGCTGCAGGAGCACTCTGACGGCAGAATCTCCAAGGTGCACGCAACAGGTCACAGATCTTGAATGTCTCATTCTTACAACTGACGTGCCAGTCAAAGTACTAACAGCCACTGTGTATACACCCCCAGACTTCAGTTTGCAAAAGTTTTTGCCAAACCTGAACACCCTCTTGGACACATTGGAATTCATGGATCACCAGCCCATCATTGTTTGCATGATTTCAATGAAGACCTGTTTTCCCCGTATGATGCTTGTCACCAATTTTTCAACAAATCTGTAAAACGTGAGTGATAGCCTAAGTATCAGGAACCTATTAGTTTTTCAGTGATTATATGTCTGAACCACTTTTCTCACAGTCAACAATGTTCCCCAATCACAAGCCGTCTGTTTGTTTATCTACCAAGCTGAAACCGAAACCAAACCATCTCTCTGGTCTTTTCAAAATTCTACACAGTGGCAGTGTGGCCACAGCAGCAACAAACACGGAAACAGCTTCATTGCTTCTTGTTGCTGTGGCTGTGTGGAATTCTGAAAGGGCCCGAGCGATAGTTTGATATCAGTTTAGTATGTACAGTTCTGAGACAGTAATATTGTAAGGTAAGGAATTACTTTGAAATAACAGTAACAAGTAATCTGTAATGTATTACAGTTTGGAAGTAATTGGTACAACACTGTAGATCAGTAGATATTTCTGAGGGATGTTTAGGTCTTTGACAGTTAATCCAACCAAACTTACAGGAGGGCTGGATCTCCAAACCATCTAGTTACATACAGAATACCTACTTAGATATGTAGGTTTTCGATATCTGGCTAGGTATTCTAAGTTGTTTGATTGTTGTGTTGTATATTAAGTTTGTTTGTGAATTGCACATGACAGCAAAGGTTCTGCAGAGGTTGCTCGTCTCTGTTCCTGACAAAAAGAAGACCTGTTTGGTTGACTTAACCCTGTTCTTGTCTGGAGGAGAGGAAACAGCTGTCGGCAGTGACAAGAACGAGATTATGGAAATGACCAAGAACGACAGAGACAACGGAGGGAAAACACAGAGGACGGAGGGAAACAGAGAAACAGAGAGAGCCTTGATGTGGATGGTGAGTGGGTTGAGAAGCACAGGTTATTTTGCTCTCAGTGACAAATTTGCTTGTTCCTGATCACAGAAAATGGCAATCTGCAGAGCAACCGCAACCAGAGTTTTACTGCCTTCGTAAATTTGATGCAGCAACCACAGAGAAATGAAATAACAGCCGGGGGAGGGGGAGGGGGGAGGAGAGGGTATGGTGCTGCTGAGCTGCTTCATCAGACAGTGAGGAAGATGTGATGAAGAAACCTGTGGGTCAGCTTTACCGTGAGATTACACACAGCTCGGAGGAAGTGCGAAAACTAGACCAGGAGAAAGAATGCAACGGTGTTTACAGGAACACACGCTGTGAATCTGTAAACTAACGTCTGTGAGCACCATGATGTTTATGACAGAGCACAGAGTTGTTACACACAGGTGATTGTCAGCGCATCAGAGTCCTGTCAAAAACCGCCCCTGAATCTGTATTTCTCAGATCCAGCGGCATCGTGACTGTAAAACCTTCAAGAAGAAGAAGGTGAGGTGATTTACTTACCCTCTTTTGCCAGAATGAAGGTTTTTACATTTTTACTTTCCAGCCTTAAACACCTCAAGATCTTAACTATAAGTATAATACCAAACCTTGACTTTAAAATTTGAGGACGTGGAAGTGGGACTGATCCATAGGGGGCGCTGGGGAAGAACAGCTACGTAAACATGAGACTAAATATAGTAAATACAATCTCTCAAAAAATGTCTAAATGACCATAATACTAACCATGTGCCCTATAATTCATGTCAAGATTATTTTAACCCTTTCAGACATACTGGTCACTCCAGTGGACAGTTATTCTACAGATGTTCTCTTCTATATTTATGGGTTTGTTGTTTTAGTTCCATATCAGCCAACACAGTGGACGCTTATGCATAATCCCATACACTGACATTCATACTGTTACTGTAACTTTGTTGTTCTTGATAAACCTGATCTGCACTAACATATTTGAGTGTAAAGTGTTAAACTATAATTAAAGGTGGGGCCTGAGATGTTTTCTTGGAGCATTTTTTTTTACTATATTGCAAAAAATCTCCTTCACACCCTGATTGCAAACAAATAATTAAATGCTCTGACACAAAAATT
>JAQQZY010000008.1:16193480-16204540 GCA_030068375.1 Ostorhinchus rueppellii
AGGTTGTTCATATTTATTCATGTTATGTTTGCGTACAGTTCGTAAATGGAAACATTTTCGTCATGGAATTTTACTTTCTTTTCACTCGACACTTCTTAACCTATTATTTACATTTCTTCACGGGTCCGGCCCTCTTTACACCACAGTTGTAGGTTGTATGTGGCCCCTGAACTAAAATGAGTTTGACACCCCTGCAGTAAACAAAAAAAAAAAAGCTCACAATGGGATGGATGGGACACTTACAATGACACAATGCTCTAAAATAATCTTCTGTAAATGTGAATGAAGCCCCCCGAAATATTATGATTTCTGTGAATGACATCTCATTGTGCACTGAAATTGTCCTGAATGAAAGTATGAATTTAGTTTAAAAAAAAAGTGTTCCATAATGGTAGGATTTTGGAAAATCTGCAGGGACTTTTAGCTTTGTGGTCTTTTACATGTCATCACAACAGCTTCTTAAATCTTGAAACTCATATTGACTGAGATTCTAAAGTTTGGATTTTTGTTTGCGATAATTCATTTAACATAGTTCATGAAGCATTTGATCCTATTTGGGATCACCACGACAATAAATGGTTCTTAGAAACTAGAAATGTGGAAAATTGATAAATTAACTTGTGTTCTTCTGTTCAATGTGGGGAAAACATTTAAACTGTGGATGTATACAGACAACTTTTCTGAATGTTTAACGGATTCAACCACTAATGTATGAAGTTTTTTTTTCCATTTATTTTTTATTTGACTTATTTTAGGCTTTTTGTCACATGTTGTTTGCAAAGGAGCATGTATGAGTGTGATATGGTTTTGTAATGTGTGATATTTGTTGTATCTTAACCAAAAAATGAACTGTGTCGACAACATGTATACTTTGTGCGATTTATACTTAATATGCTTAAAAATCTGTTTAAGACCTGCATTTAACAATCACAAGTATCCACAGAAGGTTTATGATGGAGCAATGACAGTTGTTTTTGTTGTTAATTTTGATTATTTGTCTTTTACCCATTAAATGTACCACAGATACTAGTTTTAGCTTATCCAAAGTGGATATTATCTATTTGTCACTGTACACTGTAAAAAGTAAAACACTGAATCAACTTAAAAATTTCTCTTCAATAGGTCACACATAAAAAAAAAAAAAAAAAAAAGTTGAGTGAACCAAATTAAATTACATTAAATTGCATTCAGTATAATTTAATTTGGTTCACTCAACTATTTTTTTTTTTTTTTATGCGTGACACTGTATATGTATTCTATGGACGGTTAAACAGCTCAGCCTTAATACTGGGTTTTGTTCAGCTTTTGTTAACATCTGGCAGCTGTATTTTTTGTCCCCTCACTTTGCCTTCAGATGATTTCACAGATCTGAACATCTGAAGACTAATGCAAACCAAACTGTCAGATGTCTTACACTGAGTCCTGGAATAACCTGAAATATACCATTAAAAGTATGCTGCATACAGAAACTGGCTCAGACATTTCAGGCTCGCAGATGGACTCTGGATCATTCTTTTCACTGATGTTAGGTAAGAACATTCGTGAGGAGAAAATATTCAAGGTAGCTGTTTGGAGGTTGGTTGTGGCCAGAGAATGCAAACATTTTTTGTACACAACCAGTAATGGAAACTAAGCTAAACTCTATAAGAACACACACAAAAGAACAGACATAACCAACAAATTTTATGCTGAGTGTTTCTGGTGTTTGTTGTTCGCATTCAATTAAATGTAAGAAATACTCTTGTTTCCGAACTGCAAGTGGATGCACTTTTCTGGGAGAAAAATGTAACAGGCAGCCCATTAAACAAGGCTTTTTGTGCTGTGCAGGGCCTTCCTGTAAACAAGTAACTGTGTATGTAGCAGGATCATCTGTCTTTCATATTCAAGGTGACCAAAGCCTCAGAATTTGCATTTTATCCAAAGCACTTTATGTTTTTTTTTGGTACTGTCAAACAGGTAATGAGAAAATCATGAAAAGTCTGTGTGACACAAATAAAACTAGAATCAAAATGAAATAAATTCTTTTGGAGTTGCTTTTTCTTTGTCTTTGCTGAGTATCTTTGCTGTGTTAGTAAATCCGGTTTTTACCCCTGTTTACCCTTAGATAGTGACCCTTTGATACCGTAGATGTAGACCACTCCACTGTGGTGTGCTGTGTTGTCTGAAATGCTCACAGCATATTAAAATGCTTGTAAATATTATCTCTTCTATGACAAAAAATAGAAGATGCATAAAAGTGTGTTTCTGTGGCCTGAAATATGAGCCGACCAGCAGCAGCAATTTACAGTCAACAGCAGCATCATCTTGTCTTACACAGAGAGCGAGAGAGACAAAAAAAAAAACACTTGGGTCAAGCCCTTATGTCCCTCTGTATTTACAGTGAAAAGTTAACACATTCTTCTTATTTTCGCCTGTCTCAATAAAGTTTCCAATTCCCCAAACTCTTCTGTTTTGGCTGACCAAGCTTCAGGCCAGGCCAAAAGCCCTACAAAGTCTGCAGCAGGTGTTGTGAATATAAAGTAGAATTGAGAGTGCATCAGTCATCGTCTGCAGTCATTTGGTATGCAAAATAAAAATGAGTTATACAAAACAAGTGCGAGCAGGAGGCTGAGGAGGACCTCAAATACAGCTGCACAGCAAAATGCAAACGTCAAAGCTAAACAAGCCCTTTAATTTATCGGGAAAAAAAATAAAATCACAATATCAGTGTAACTTCACTGAAGTAGCTGAAAGTTTAGGAGGGTGAGCTGGTTAGTTGGAGTTGGTGATAACTCACTCTCACCGTAAGATAAGATGAGACTGCAGTGTCCCAGGGGGGATTCTGAAACACATCTGCTTTAATCTTTTTCATATAAAATCCTCTGCTGTAATTTAAATCACCTACAAGTTTTCCCATCTGTAAACATTTTCTTTCCCTCTTCACGGGCAGTTATTAACACTGATCTAATAATTCTCATTGATTCAATGATTAATACTCCACCTTTAATCCATGAATATCTGCCATAAAATCCAATAAAAGGGAAGAGAATAAACCCAGTAAGAGTTTAGGTTTTGTGTCTAAAAACAAATATGCAAATATTTCATTCCACTTCTTTCCATGCTTATCTCTCTCTTATGCTCTACAAAAAAGGTTGCAAGAAACCTCAGTTTATGCAACAACGCAGATGCACGAGGCACCATTACTCTCTGTATCTGCTTCCTCTAGCACACAAGCCTGCCTCATTCACATGCAACATGCTTCTCTGCCCCTGAAAAGCCTCTCAAACACCCCTGCAGGGCTGTAGGGTAAGTCATCATGGCAGATAAAACAAGGACTGTGACGTGATGCAATAGTAATAATGACTGTGATACACAGATAAAGGCTGTAGTGTAATCTCTGTCTTTGCTTAGTAGAACTGAGATATTTACACAGTAGTCAAATTAAAGAGTGAAAATCCAATTTGGTGAGAGAAATTGCTTCTCTCGCCTGCTCATTGTGCTGTGGTTTTTACAAAACATGGGACTATGACGTGATTCTTGGTGAACTTTTTGATAAAACAAAAACTGAGACATCATCAGTTCAGTTCTTCATCATTCCATTTTTCAACCATAAATAATGGAAACAACAAACACTGTTTATGAAACACTTCAATGTCAGGAAAGATGGACTTTGGCTTTCTTCGTCTGGTGACTCTTTATTATTAATACAACTATGTTAGTTATGTTTGGTTGTTTGATTTGTTAAAATCTTCTCTTTAAATTAAATTATAAATGAACACAATGAATGAGCGGATGTAGCTACAATGAAGTCACATATATGTGTTGGACAACATTTTTCATTTTCATCTTGGTCTTTTGGAAACAGAAGTCATTTACAGGAGGTAAGGGCTGGTGCCAGAGTTAACATTAATGCAACTTATTTAAAGTGTTAAACCTAAAAAACTGAAACCTTTGGATAATAGTTGTAGACAAAACTATTATAAAAAAAAAAAGAAGCTCCAAAAGAAAAGTCAGACTTGGCATATGAGTGAGTTATCACACACGCACACACGCACACACACAACTTAATCATTTCCCAACATAGCCCTCATTAATAGCTCCTATTTGCTAAACTCATATGAATATAAAACAATCCCCATCAGTGTCAGTCTCTGGTAGTCTGTGTTTGAAGGCTGTATCTAATGGACATCAGTATTATTGCACTTTCAGATACTTCACTTTCAAGCTGAGGTTATCACTACCGGCAAAAAGCTTTTGTTTTTCTGACCATTAGTGCTTTGATGATAACATGGAGATGCTCAATGCACAGATGATTTTCTGTTAAATTTAAGATGAATTTTGTCAAGATACTATGAACTGATGATAATGCTACATATGCACACAAATGTTGATTTTCCTGAAGCACCAGAACAAATGAGAGTCATACTTTAATTTCTACTTATGAAAAGACTTGTGGGTTTTATTAGTTAAACTAGTCAGACGTTTCCTTTAAGCCTCCAGTGTGTTAGATTCATTTGCTTACATAAAGTTTGAGTTGGACCTAGTTTTGTGCCGCTCATTTAGAGACAAAAGCCAACTCCATTTGTCTTTTTTGTGGACTCCTTTACATAGAAGTTAGTATAAAGGTTATTTGTGTGGATGTAGGCAACTTAGAAGTTGTTAGCTAAGAAATTCAGCTATCTTAGTGAAGATAATCTACTTCTAACAGAAAGCAGCTTCTGCCACCAACTTCATTTAAACACACAAGCACTGGAAAATCTAACATTCCGAACCTTTAACTGGAGACAAAAACCTTGTTGACTTTTTGCTGATTGTGTTTATGTACCTGAGTGGCCTGGGCTTTATTTTACATAGCACGCAAGAAAAAGACTTCAAGTACAAATTTTAATTTGATATTTTCTCAGAAGACAACTATGACAGCCAGTGTTTTATAGTAATGATATTATTGGTGAGTGTGCCAGCAGAGCTGAACGTCAGCACTACACAATGACAAACAGACTGTGCACAGCAGCCTGGAGACTAATGGGACATAAGATGACTCTTTCTCAAACATTGCTGGAGCAGAACAGTCTCGCCTGCAGTGGGCTAAAGGATTTTGGCAGAGCTGAGGGTCTTCCAGACATTTTAATGACTAAAGAACCTTTCACTGTTTCACCAGAGCTGTGACAGTAATGAAAGCTCTCTCTCTCTCTCCCCTCTCTCTCTCTCTCTCTCTCTTTCTCTCTCTCCCTCTCCCTCCCTCACTCCCTCCTCCTCTCTCTCCTATCCCCTCACTCTGCAGAGTGCAGCTGAACAGAGAGCAGCCTCTTAGTTCTGTCATTCCAGGGGAGGCAGGCGGATGCTGCTGAGCGCTGTGGATGCAGGACTTAGAAGAGCAAAATACATTAGGGGTCTTTGTGAAGAGTGTGGAGGAGGAGTGAGGTGAAGTTAAGGGGAGAGGCAGTCTCCTTCCTTCACTTATCAACAACATCCAACCATCATCATGGATCTCAGGAGTAACAAAGTCAGTGGAATAATTGCACAGGTTGCCCTTCTACTTTTCTGCACATCTGGGACAAGAGGCGGTGAGTTCAGGAAATGTTTATTTTTGGACACTATAATCATGTAGTGACAAATGATTTACATGAAAATTATTATTATCTGAATTTGGTATGAAATTTAGGCAATTTGTTTTTTTACATGTGGGTGTATTTTTCTCTTTTAAACTCACCTGTTTTTCCAATATTGTGAAAGTGAGTAGTGGGAAAACTCCACTATATGAATTGGTTAATGTGATGAGAAAATGAGTGTTAACATCTTTTTCACCCATGGTTTAGAAAGTCTTTAGCTTTTGGAAAAAGCACTTGAAGAGGTGTAGCAGCTACAGAGGTCTGTGTATGCACTTGGAAGATATGTATATGATTTTTAGTTATTTGTGATTTAATTGTCATTGATGATTAAATTGTGACTAAATACCTCAAGTGGAATAAAAAAAGGCAGCTGAGGGAAATCTGTAGTCACCTGTGGCAGTGGCTCAGACAAACACAGATTTATATTTGAGAGCTTCCTGCTTTGTCAAAAACTTAAATAACATGTCTATAAATAATTAAATGCACTGTAAATTTTGTAATATAACCTCCAATATAAAACACTTGGCTCATAAGCCCATATGCAACAGATTTTTTATTTGAGATCAAACAGTGATAGAACAATAGGAAAGCCTACTTTTGCCCATTACAGTTGCTGGTTAATGTGCATTTGTCATATGGCTGCTGCTGCATTAAATCATTTTCTGGTTCAACCTGTTTGACGAAATAAGATTCAAGTTTTGTCAAACAAAATAAAAACCGAATGAATGACTTAAGACATAAAGACAGACAGATAAATGCGTAATTCATATTTATTTTCTATTGCACTGGTAACATGTGATAGACTTTGAAAGTTTAAACTAAAATAGCCAGTAAAATGGCTTCCAGGAAATGGGTTTGGGAGCAGACAAATGACTATGAGAAGCTATAACCAAAAAAGCTGCAGTATCTCACAAATCAATGATAAGCCCTCAAAAAGCCTTCTTTGAGAGCAAACGCACAGAACATCATTCACTTAATAATCTCTTTTGCTCAGATGCCTCTCCATATTTTCTTTGACTTTGCGTTAGTGCTGAGCCAGTGCCATGGGCAAGGTCTGACTGAAGCTATTTGTCAGAGTGAACAAAGGAGGGAAAATCATGACGAGAGGGCAGATGTTTATGCCTCTGTTACCTCTCACAGTGACCCTGCACAGTGGTGAAGCTATACCCTATATGCTGTTTTTTTCTCAAAGTGGGAAAAGTAGTTCATGCAGTGAGCCACAGATTTTATTCCTGCTGATAACATTATTGTATACAGCCTTGTGTTAAATTAACCTGCTATGTTATTTTTACACTGAGATAACATATATTGTTATTGGTTGATAAGTCTGCACCACAAACCAAGTCAATGAGTCATAGGTCATAACCGAAGGGGTTAATAGTATATGTGACCTTTCACTGGAGTGCACTGGTTTCCCATACATGACAGCCTCATTCCTAGAAACACACTATAAACTGCAGCGTACTGACACATTACTGTGGAAAAAGTTGGCTTAAATGAACGAACAACAATATGAATAAATTAAGCAGCTGTTTCTTATTATTTCAGCTCATTTATTATAAACAATATTGGGTCTTCTCTGACTGTAAATGTCAAAGTTGTTTATCATATTTTTCATATTAGCATTTTTAACGAATTATGCTCATTCATTATTCAGGAAAAGGTTTTCAAAAAGAAGAATTGTCGATTCCAAAGTAACAAATACTGGGCTATATGCACATCCCTGACAGATGTAGCTGAGAGGTGCGACTTATCTGAGATTACCAAGTTTGGAGAGAAATTACCTGAGTTGAAATGCTTCAATGAAAGCACAATAAAAGAGGAGTTCATGAAAGAAAACTAAACAAAACATGGCAGCTGGTCAGGGCTGATTAATGGAGATGGTGTTGATATGACTAATGTAATGTTTTTTGGCAAACTGTTGAAGTTTTCTGTGAGAAACATGACCAAGCAGATAGCCAGGTACTGATTTCAGAGAAGAAGCTCAAAAAACCCATTCCAAACCGTCCACCACCAAATGACAAACAGACTTATGAAAGAGGAGATGATGAACAACCCAAATTTAAAAAAAGAAGCAGGGATGCTATTTAATATGTAAATTAAAACTGAATATAATTATTTGCAAATCTTGTAAACCCATGTTTTATTCAGGAAAGTACATAGATAACACGTTAAATGTTTAAAGTGAGAAAATGTATCATTTTAAGGAAAATCCCCGTAGCTTTGAATTTGATAGCAACACATCTCCAAAAAGTTGGGGCAAGGCCATGTTTATCACTATTTTAGGCCGAATCCCAATCCCCCCCTTAACCCTCAATCTCAACTCTCAATCTTAACCCTCAATTTTTGCCCCTCAATCTTGGCCCTCAAAACTAAGTGTAAGGGCTATCTTTTGACTTAGAATTGGGACAACCCTTACGTGCAGTAACGTCTTCAGACTGTGGGGGCGACCTTACGGCAAAGCTACGTCCAGTCTGTTATTTAAACAAAGGAAGAAGAAGACGACGAGTCTGAGTTAAACAGAAAGATAAGAATGCCGTGTAATCTCTAATTAATATTAGCTAAAAATGCAATAGGGTACATTATTCAGTGTTCCATTGTTACACAACGACGTATACAAGTGACGTGAAGCCAGGACCGCCGTTTCGGCTGACATCGTAACCTAAAATAAATAAATACTACCTGACAACGATATCAATAATCCATAAAGAAAGTATTAAATTAAACTATAATGGTTTCGTAATATTTATAGCTCTGCTAACGGAGAAAATACTTACATTTGAGCTTGCTTTTTTCGTCGCCATCTTTTCAGAAGATGTCTTAGTGAAAGTACGTGATGTATTCTGGGTATCCCTTACTCGCAAGGGTGGTGCTGGAAAATCTCGATATTGAGGGTGATTCAGCCCTTAAACTTCTCCCTCAACTTGACGTTCTTAGAATTGGGACAGCACTTGCCCTTCGCAGGAGCACGCATTTTTGAGACTGAGGGTTAAGGGGGGAATTGGGATTCGGCCTTAGTATCCCCTCTTCTTCTAATAGTCATAAACATCTGGGAACTGAGGAGAAAAGATGATGAGGTTTTGGGAGAGGAACATCCCATTTTGGTCTGATGCTGGATTCTAGCACTTGGTTCTCCTTTGTAGTGTTTGTCGTTTCATGATACAACAAATGTATCCAGTTGGTTAAAGGTCTGGGGGGCACACATTACATTACATTTATCTAATTTTGGCAGAAAGCGACTTACAGTTATTACAGGGTATTGGTTACAACCTGGAGCAGTGTAGTGTTAGGTGCCTTGCTCAAGGGCACTTCAGCCATTGCCTACTGGTTAGGGTGGGATTTGAACCTGCAACTCTCCGATCTTAAGTCCAACGCTCTAACCACTAGGCCACAGACAGAACAGTTCAGCACCCAGATTCTTCTATTATCAGTCCATGCTATTGTAATAGACACAATACATGATTTAGTATTCTCTTGCGGAAATATGCAAGGTCTTCCCTGAAAAGGACATCATCTGGATGAGAGCATGTTGAACTAAAACCTGTTTATAGATTTCATCAGTGGCTTCATCTGAACAAAGAGAGGTTTGTCTGGATTATGTTCAGACATGGCTCAGATTTAACCAGCATTTGTAGATGCCACAAGAAACTGTTTTTTTTTTGTGTGTGTGTTTTTTTTTTTACAGATAATTTCTCGAAGTGTTTCTAAGCCCATACAGTGATTTCCATTACAGATTCATTCCTTGTTTTAAGTACTGCCCGAGGGCCCAGAGATCATGGGCGTCTACTAGGGTTGGATTCTTAGTTATAAGGCTGATACGATACACATCTCAATACAGCATCTCAGATCTGATATATTAAAGATGTGTGTATGTGTTTGTGTGTCATCTCTGGATGTGATATGATATGATTTACACCCAAATGAAGATACAGAGTCATTACGCACATTCTGATTCAACACATTCATCCTGGTAAAAAAAAGAAAGAAAAGTATATATATATATATATATATATATATATATATATATATGTGTGTGTGTGTGTGTGTGTGTGTGTGTGTGTGCAGTGCAACTCAATGTGCTGATTATTTATCAAATACGACTGTGATTTTTTGCAAAATGGCTTTAGTTCAGTTTCAGAACACATCCTTCACATACAGTTGGTGAAAAAGTTAAGATTTTGTTTCCAAAGTCATTTCTCTGCATGTTTCTAACACTCAACTTCTTACACCGTCACTGAATCATATTGTAATGTAATGTATTTGTAACTAGAGAAGCACTCGGAGTGCGCAGACCTCCGCCAAGGCAGTGTTTGTACTTTCATCCACTAGATGGCACTGAATGTACAGATCACCACCAAAATCTAATCATCTGTATGATACCCCATTTCTGACAATCTGTGAAAATGTCATCAAAATCCGTCCATAACTTTTTGAGTTATCTTGCTAACAGACAAACAGACAACCTCCTTGACGGAGGTAATGAAGGTAATACAGAAAAACGTTCTGTCATTTTAAGAGACACTTGTACAAGGTATTCTGGATTGCGCTGTTAGATCTGTGACTGTTTCAGGAAGTATCTCTGGTATGTACGGCAGTATTTAATACAGTGGATATAGTAAAAAGGACATGTTAACAAACCACATGTGGTCACCTCCCCTCTAAGTCTTGTCAGATTCCGATACAGACATTACAGTATTCATCCGCAGCGCTCGTGCCACAGTACATCCACGGAGCTCATACTGTTGGTGTGTAGTGTACACATCCGCGGCACATGTTAACGGGGGTCTACAGAAAAGAAAAACTTTAACCAAATAAATAGTAGCACTTTTAAATGCAAGTAAAAATATATTCTATTGAACGGATCTAATTTTATCAATATAAAAATTTCGGAACCAATGCATCGCGATATCGTTCCAAACTTTTCCTTCACGTGCAGCTTCTCTAACCAGTGCACTCAGATCGTACACGCGAGTGTGAGCTTATTGATACATATCAGATCATCATCCCATCCTCAGCAGCTACTATTACTACTTGCTTTTCCTTTTGTTACCCTTTCACAATTTTTGGAGATGTATTGCTGCCATCAAATCAATCAAAAATAATCTTACATTTTTATTAAACTGCTATAATAGCTCAGTTTTACATGGAATGAATTACAAAAAGAACTGAAACTTAAAGATCTGGTTTGACTGGACACCTTCAAGAGAATGTTGTTTGACTTTAGAGGCAGAGACATCTGGCTGCAAGTGTTTAGTCCAATGCACTTTACCTTAATCTGTGGGCACTTTTAAAACATTTATTTTAGAAGATTTTTACTTGATTTTGTGCTTTATGTAAACTTGTTTTATTTTTATGTATGAAAGTTTTATGTCTGTCTGTAACTATTTTAATGTACTGCTGCCCGTCTTGGCCAGGACACTCTTGGAAAAGAGATTTTTAATCCCAATGAGGTTTTCCTGGTTAAATAATAAT
>JAQQZY010000008.1:16212554-16232027 GCA_030068375.1 Ostorhinchus rueppellii
CATCCCTGCTTAGACTGTTGCCCCCGCGACCCGGCCCCGGATAAGCGGATGAAGATGGATGGATGGATGGATGGATATTTCTAGCACACATCTGACTTGTTACATCTTTCTGTAATGAATCTGGTCAAAAACAGTTAATAGTATAACTTTAAACCTCTGAGTTCAGGACAATCGACAAGTAAAAAAAAAAAAAAAAAGGTCAGGAGTGTATAAGTGGAGAATATCCTTCACAGTTTCTTAGTAGCATTAAGGTTATATTTAATATTTTGCGAAGACTGAACCACACTTAATAAATATTTCAAGAAACGTACTTGTGCCCTTACATTCTGAGCTCTAAAGAGGGACATATTGTGAAATATGCATAAGCACAGTTTTGCATGGTTGTGAAAATGTGATGCTGGGGCCAAAGCTGTTTTTATCAAAAGCTACATCTATTTAACTGCAGTGTCATGTCAAATTAATGTAATAATAATAATAATAATAATAATAATAATAATAACAAAGAAAAAAAAGACATGCATACACAGTCAGTGTTACTATATGTGTGCAGCTATTTTCACAGGCCAACAAGATGGCAGCTTATTCATATTTCAGTGAAAGAAATGTGTCGGTCTTTATATATAAAACAGGTTGCATAACAGGCTGCTGACCAGTGGTTGCAGCAAAATGATGGATGTTGGAAAAAAACCTGAGTGTAAACTACAAGAACCATGGCACAGATAAGGAGATTGCTTTTTACGCAGGGAGTACAGCCAGCGTACTCTGCATTGAACTGTTTTTGCATATGATCCTGAATCCCTGCCAAGTGCAAAACTGCTGATAGCTTAGCCCGTGTGTTCATCTGCTTGTGAATTAGTGCTTCATGAATCAATAGAATGACACAGGAGAAGATGTAGGCTATCAGCACAAAACTTCACTTTAACAGGAGATGTTGTTTTAATGTCTGCCTGGTTTCAAGAGACTGTAACATGAGGCTTTAATGTGAAGTATACGTTGACACATGACCCACACTGACCCACATACACACACACATACACACTGTGGATGTCGTTAATGGCTATGTATAATTTATGGTTATGGTAATGCTAATAGTGACAGATTGAATATATATGTGATGTGTGTAAAATAAGATGGTACACAGACACAGAAAATCCCTCATTTAGTATTGCATGGTGCATATGGTGTATTCATTCTTTAGACAGCTGAAAAATGAGAACATTACCAAGGGCTGCACTGGGTCAGTTGCAAACATCTTTAACATCCTACATAAAGATGCTGCTGGTTAATTCTATATGTGATAATTGAGGTCACTTGACACATTGAATATGCCCTGAGTATATGTTCTCCCCCTTCTCTAACGTGCTGTGTTTCCTACATACTGTACAAAGTTATTAATTAATGGTGACATTTCTAAGGGATTTGTTAATAGAAATTAATGTAACAATTTGCCAAATTTATTTTATTGGCGGTCTGACAAAATGCAGAATGTGCTGATATGGACAAACTTATGAAAGCTGCTGTTTATCAGATAGATATAAAGATTTTTGGGGCAAATTCTGTCCTAATGTATCAGAGGGGTGATGTCCCTTCCTGCTCTTTCTGTATAGCCTCCTAATGATGAAAACCCATTTCACTGGTTGGCAGTTTGACAAGGAATCAGCCTGTCTGATCATAATATGTACTACTGATGTTTGAAACTCAAAAGCAGAGGTCAGATCTTTCAAATTACAGCGACGGAAAAAAATGATTAAAAACAATGGCGCAATCAAGTACTAACTCCTGTGCGTATCATGTGACCAAAACAGACAGAAACAAGAAGATGGAATGTCTAAAAGCACTGTTTTTGTCAGTACAATGCCATAGATATTGATGAAAGAATAGCAGTGATTTTGGTTATTATTAAAAAAAAAACAAAAAAAAAAAACACGGAAAATGGATAGATATCAGCTCTGAAATTAAACTACTATGAGCTATTTTTGTTGTTGTTATTATTATATTTCTCCAAACAAATGTACCTTTAGTTGTACCAGGCATTAAAATGAACAAAACATTGAAGAAAATAAAGGGTGGTCTGATCATTTTTTTCCATGACTGTATTTACAGTTGCCACACTACAAAAATCAAAACCTTACCATGTGTATTTTTCTCATTTCTAATCCAAATATCTCATCACTCTTAAAATACTAATAATTAATCACCTAAAGAGTAATGTACAAGTGAGATATAAGAACTTATTTTTAGACAATAGATCTTGAAAATCTTATTTCAAGAAACCTTACCAGCATAATTTTCAGCTGTTCGACTGGCAGATTTATTATTTTTTTCTTGAATTAAGCAAAAAAAAAAAATTAAAAATCTGTAGTGTGATATTTTGACTAGAAATGACAAAAATACACTTGGTAAGATTTGGATTTTTGCAGTGCAAAACTAATGACAACCAGCAGTTCCACTACAGATCCATAAACTATTGAATAAAGTATGAAACTCATTGCTTCGCCACATCTGTATTTATGGTTTCAACAAGTTTTTGTCTTCAAACCAAAACTCATAGCTGCTTATTTTCATAGATCTCCAAAAGAACTGTCTTATCATCTCCATGTGTTGTGTCAGCTAATTACATTATAGTTCAGTTAGCTAAGATCCATTTTCTGTCTGGTTTGTGTCGTCAGTAGCTGCACTAAAGATATATATGGAATCATCCAAATAAGGTGAGAACTATCGGTTTAGTAAAAATGTTTAGTAAAAAATTATGAAACTCATTCACATAACAGCTAAAAACTTCATATTGCCATAAGCTTCATAATCAAACTCACCCATGTGAAAGAAACCGTATCAAACTCCACTGTTTTCATTTTAGAGCTGTGTCCACTGGTGAAAACAACAGTGGTTCTAACTTTTAACCCTTTGCCACTTTCTTTGACCCTAAAAGTTGTTTCTTGGTGGATCTCACCCTTTCTGGCACAGAGAGGCCATGTGGCATTAGTTTTTTTTTCTTTCTTTTTTTTTTTCTTAAGACCTTCATTTAGTTTTCCTCACCATGGGAGACCAGCAGTGACTCATTACTCCCTCTAGTGGTCACATAAATCCTCTGGGACACCAGTGTGGACCTGTTCCAGTTGACAATCCAATAGTCTTTTTTCCCATAATGTCAGGACTCTGTATTCTACACACACTAGTGATAGTGTTAGGTTATATTTGATACATTTAGGTTTCTATTTTGTTTTTTAGATTTAGAATTAGATCATATAACCCCTTTGAGTCATGGATAATCCAAGCTCAGGAGTTGTCATCTGGTCAATGATAACAGGTATTCTGTTCAAACCTATTATGATTTACATATTACATTATGTGTGTGTGTGTGTGTGTGTGTGTGTGTGTGTGTGTGTGTGTATGGAGCCTTTAAATGTGCATCCTATTCATTCAAGCTTTATTGAGGACACACAAACTGGATCCACAGGGTAAAATAAAAACATACACAACTAGAAAAGCACTCAGAGAGCACAGACCTCCACCAAAGTAATGTTTGTACTCATTTTTTTTTTTTTTTTTCATTTAGTGTTTATACTTTCCTCCACTAGATGGCCTCATAATCACCTCTGGGCCGCCATGCCCTATCTCGCAATGATAAAGAATCCTTTAAAAAAAAATTCCTGGATCCAGACGGTGATCTGGATCGCCTCCAAAATGTAATCATCTCTTCCTTGACCCAGAGCGGACACATCCTGAAAATTTCATCAAAATCCATAACATTTTGAGTTATGTTGCTAACAACAAACCAACCAACAAACCCTGGCAAAATCATAGCCTCCTGACAGGTAATTAAAAAAAAAAAAAAAAAAGAAATAGCACAAACCCATATGTTACTTAATTAAAGATAAAGGCTTGATCGCCAGTGAGACCAAATTTCACAGGTAAACCTTACAGAACTAATCTTGGGACAGACCAGGGTTTGAACAATTGAGTTTAATAATTTTGCAACTCTGCACACGAATGAATAAATACAATGCCGTATAGCAGCCACACAGGATCGAACACCACAATCCACAAATGTTTGTCTGGCACTAAAATGCCTTGGGACCCTCAGCAGGATCCCCAGAGTCATATATATATATATATATAGATGGGCACTTGAAATAAAAAAGACTTCGGCTACATTACAGCTGAGTGCTACTACTCACGTAGCTGCATTTCATCAACAGAACAAGATAGTGTTTACAAGCATGTGTTGAGGTAAAAAGCTTTGAGAACCCTGCTTACACAATGCTACTATTGTTAACAATAAAAAATTAACAAAGCATCGGCACTTGAAACTACCAGCTACCTCAGTACTTGTGCTTCCTAAGCTGTTTTCGGTTCAGTGTCCTTGTCCTAAATTATATGTGAGTAGGGCACTGAGAGCACTTAGAACATGCATCGTTGAACACAAGAATACCAGCAACACAGAGAGATTTTCCTTCCCCTGTTGTTTATAATTTCCTCTACGCAGCATGAGTAGTTGATCACAGAACTATACCGGTTACAGATATATTGCACACAACAGGAGTTCAATGTGGACATAATGATTTTTCGATCTCTTTAAGTCATGCCCTTTGTTTATTCTGTAGGCTATGGTATGATTATTTCTAGTTGAAGGATTTTAAAACACATGATAAATCACTTCATCTGCTTCTCCTCTCACCCTGATGTGCCCATCACTCTGGAACAGGGTCAGTCTGGGCTCATCAGACCACATGACCTTTCTTCATTGAAACCAATCTCTATGCTCTTTATCAAACTGATGGCTTTTTAGAAATGAGAAGCTCCTCACTGCATCCAAACTTGTTGCAGCTCAAACGTATTAATCACTGGAGTAATTTTCCAGTGGAAGGCTCTAACCTATTTGCTGAGTGAAATCCAGGTGGTGACTTTTTCTTTGGCTGGACAGTTTATAATTCATACAACAGCCTTTTTTTCCAATCAGATGCTGTAGACATTTGGTTTAGATACACAATGGGATGCAATTCACACAAAAAAATAAATAAATGTGCAGTTCAGTGTAAATAATATTCACAAACTCTAATAACATACCCACACAAATGTTTTTGCAAAACATATCTTTTTCTCTATGCTTGGGCCTCACATCCACTTGTAAATATTTCAAGTCCAAAAACAGGCACTTTGCCATAAAAAACACGGCTATTGTTGCATCCACATAACATAAAACACATGAAATATAGGTGTTTAATCAGTGCACCTGCAATAGATCACTTTCAACATGGACGCATTTGTGAAACAGACACGTGTATTATGTAATCTACATAATTCAAAGAACAAAAAACAAATGCTAAAGTTAACTTAAATGTGTGATATTTTGCTTTTTTAAATGGAATTATGCATTTTTAAACATTTCCCTGTGGTGTTCATAAATTGTAAATGCTCTGCTTGGGTCTGAATTCTTCATTAATTCAACTCCACAGGTCCATTTTCAACACTATTTCTGAGTAATGACACCAGAAAGGTGGTTTTGAGTACTGGCCCTCTAAATGCACATGAGCCACTTCATGCCCCACCCCCTCCAGGTTGTTGGCTGTGCTGCTCTGTCCCATTCAACCAACAACTGAACATTTTAGGTGATTAGCTTGAAGTTTGGACAGATTTTCAGTATGGACTACAACAACTGCTGCTGACAAACAATTATGTCGTACTCTGAGAAATGTTCTTCGGAAGTCTTGACCTTATATGTACAAATGTTGTGATGTAACTACTAGGTTTTACACGATCACAAATTTTGTGCCGATCACCGATCAGTGAGTTTACATAAACCAATAACCGATCCGATCACGTGAGGAGCAATATTTAAATTACTTGTTTATGTACTTATATACTTATGCACTGTCTAAAGTTGTTTGCTTTAGCATCCGTTTTGGAGTTTGCGTTTCTTGTTTTTCTCCTCGCTGCGTTTCTTGAACTCGACATGCTCCTCCGTGTGTCTTTTCCAAGTCCCTGATTAAATTTGTCGTGTTGAAATTTTTTGCCAATGTTCCTCCGCGAGGTACTGTAGCGTTGCATATATTGCCGATAGCTTGTGCTATATCTCTTTCTCTCACTTTGAAAAATTTCCACATCTCCGACATGTTTGTTTGTGTCGCCCGTGGATGTTGCTGTCATGAAGATTAAAAAAACTTTATTATCCGTCACATAGCGTCATTGATCGGATTGGTGATTTATGGCATGACGGCCGATCACGAACATTTCAAAAAATGCCAAATTTTGCCCGATCTGAAATAGCCGATAAGATCGGTGTAAAGCCTAGTAACTACTGTAGTTATAGACGCAACCAATTAAGAATAAATTGAAATGAGCAGTAGAAATCCACCAGATTTTTACCAAAATGAATATAAAGATAGCTTTGCAGCCCCTGGAGGGTTCAAATCGAAACTTTATGAACTATTAGGGTCCAAATAGACAAATAAATTAACCATAGACTAATAAAAGTGGGTTTAGTAAAATATGACTCCATTAGGTTTCTGCCTGTCATTGCTGCACAAGTTCTTGACAGACTGAAGAGTCTACGTTCAATATCATCTGCTTTGTCCACAGTTTAATGATCACCAGAGACAGCGGTTTGTCTGTGTTTAACATTGTGGCGTGTGAGTCTGTAAAGTTAAGGTCATATGGACAGAAAAACAGTGAAGGTAAAAGCCTGTTCATAAAAATATCTGCATCGGTGTGGACAGGAAATTTGTTTCCTACAAACAGCTACCTCTAATAACTGTGATTTCAATTGAGTAGACTGGTGGGTGGATTTTCCTGTGACAATCCTTATTCCCATTTTCAATTTCCTCAAAGTATTTGCAACATTAGTTTGGATGTGGAGTCAGCAAATGAGGATGAACAACCACTTCCCAACACAGACTTCACAAAAAACTCACGAGCAAATGTTTCATATAGAACCTATTACAACATTGGAATGATGTGCATGTACAGTCACAGAAAAAAAATATTATACCACCCTTGTTTTCTTTAATTTCTTGTTCATTTTAATGCCTGATACAACTAAAGGTACATTTGTTTGGACGAATATAATGATAACAACAAAAAATAGCTCATAGTAGTTTAATTTAAAAGCTGATATCTATCCATTTTCCATGTTTTCTTGATAATAACCAAAATCATTTCGGTTCTTACGTCAATATCTATGTCATTGTACTGACAAAAACAGTGCTTTTAGACATTCCATGTTTTCTTTTCTGTCTGTTTTAGTGACATGATGCACTCAGGAGTTAGTACTTGATTGCATAATTATTGTTTTTGATGATTTTTGATGGTCTAATCATTTTTTCCACGACTGTGTATGTCTACACATAACTCATATTTTAATTGTTACAGTGCAATTATGTTTAAAAATAATTAATCACAACTTTGGTGTAAATACTGCTAAGCTTAGCTTAAAATTACCTCTATTGACTTTCTGGGAATAAATGTGTAAGTATTTTGTTCATTTGGTGAAGCCATTTTTACAATCAACTGTTACATAAGGTAAACAGTGCAAGTACTGGGGCTAATTTAGCTTGTTGGCTATATCCTTACTGTTTTAGGTTTAAAATACTTGTACTGGTCACATTTAGTAGAAAACTTTTACCAAATCTACTGTAAATGCTTACTCAGACAACATATCTCTAATTCAGATGTTAAAAACACTGAAAAGTAGAGTCAACATTCTGACAGGCAAATACAGAACTGCAGAGAAAACCTAGGGTTTGTTTTGAGCGGTGAGTGTGCATGTGCAGATCTCCACAGATCAGTAGGTGTTAGATCGACAGCTGGATTCCTGCTGAGAGTGAGGCAGGCAGGGCAGAGCAATGGGGAGAAATAACATCTGCATTATCAGCTCAGCATGTCATATTGGGTCAAATCATTGCTCCATCACTGTCAGACGTCTGGTGTCTCAAAATCTTCAGTGAAGGAGCCGAAGAGATTTCACAGCCGAATGCTTTTGTTTTATCAGCATTATCAGGTGCACGCTACAATATCATTAAATACTTATTCTCAGGGAGTAAATAATGTCAACTATTTCAGCTGAAATAGTTGACATTAGAGCACAATAACACTGAGGGAAATGTATGTAGCAACATATTAGCAGTCGTTAAAAATCCCTGATAATTGTAGCTTCTTGTTGTTTTTCATGTTGTGGCACATAGGTTGTTTTTTGTGATTACGTCCATCAGTACTTCATGATTCATTGTTAACTTTACCTGGTTATCGATCAGTACTAAACTACAAGTGCCAATAACCATTTAAGAGCTCTGAAATCCTTCATTGTTATTATTAAAATTAGATTAGATTAAACTTTATTGTTCCCAGATCAGGGGAAATTCAATAGTCAGAGCAGCAACAGAATAAAGTGCACCTTCATAAAGATCGTGCAAAAAACAAACAATATAATGCTGTAGATAACAAAGATGCATATCACTTTCATGGAGTCCTAACTTCTTGACTATATTTCAGCCAAATGGGGAAGGCCATGTTGTTGACATGGACTTGGGTGGATCAAATAAAACAACTAAAGTGGGCTGAAAATTAAGGAAGCACATGCCGGATGTATAATCAAAAATCATCTTTAGTGAATGAAAAAAGGTTGTAGATGCTGAAATTTCCTGCAAGCCAAGGGAGGGAAGATGAACACATCATTAGCACCTAGCTTCATAAGACATAGACTAAAAAATGTGCCAAATGGATTTACCTACGCAATTATGGTTTTGTTTTTTGCCAGGTAGTGTATTAAGAGTGTGCCAAAACCAAGTGGGAACCTTTAGGGCCAAAATGTGAAGCCAACGTGGAGCTATTAAGAACTGCAGTACCTGGAATGTCCACTAGAGGCTGACTCCAAAGGTGCATCAATTCTCACAGAACCCCATGTTAAACATTACAGCTATAAACATTAGACAGTCTGAGACAAAAAATCATTGATATCAGTTTTATTTCTATAAAACAATATCATCAATCTTAGATTTGTGTGAATGAATTATGAATGAATCTTTAGTCATTATATAAGTCAAGCTTTAAATTTATACTCAAGCTGAAAGTTATACATTATTAAGAAAGTGAACACTCAGGTATGTGATTTCCATCCGTGCGTGGCCTGTGGGGTTTGGTTTATTGCATGCTTGGGTGTTTTATTGGACTTCTGGAGCTCATCGGTGGAGCTTAATCCTGTTTAACGATGCATTATAGTTGGTGTTTTTCCTTGCTCTACTCTCCTACCCCTTTCTCTCAAAAAAACTAGCATGGTAAAAGTGATCTAAAGCTTTGTCCACTGTTAATATTGATGATCCCAATGTTGAAGTTACGGATGACCTGCCCATAGGTTAAGAACAAATGTATGAAGACAGGATTACATGATCATAATTAACTAATATTCTGTTGTGTTATATGGTACAGTGTGTGAAAAATGGTTAGAACTGTCTGAAAGAGGGAAAAATGTGGAGCACTATGACTGGACATTTGCTGATACCTTAAGACAGATGAAAGTTTGAGAGAACTCAGAGGGATTACATGGTCTGATAGATAACGCAATGCTGCTTCCATCTGATGTGGAAAAAAAGAAGTGAGAATATTGTAGCTCTGGTGAATTTTGCAATAAGAAGTTAATTTAGAAGAAACACAACACCATGACGTTGCATTTCCCCCATCAGCCTCTTGACAAGCAATTGGTCATTTCACCTTTTAATGACTCTATTTTATATAATCATATGGTGAAAAACTAATGAAAAGCAAAACTATGAAAAGGTGTTTACTTGAAATACAATTCAATTCAACACAAGATAGATTAAAAAACACAAATTACCTCAGGTACAAAAGTACAGCATGTAAAATTCTTCATTGTTAACAGTTATTTTCCACTGTCCTTTGAGTAAATTATCTGTGAAGTTTTTCAACACAATTGAGAATTACTTAAATTGAGCTAAATCTTTCCATCTTTATGGGGCTTAACTGCACTCTGCAACAGTGTGTTGGATGTAACACACACCGTGCACTGCAGATGGAGGATGAACATAATAATCCTTATTATGAAGGTACAAGGATGGCTCATGAGAGCATATGATGAAAACTAAAGATGAATCTTATTACAATAATGCAGGTACAGCAAAACATACAGGGGGTTATATCACAAAATTTTAAAAGATCAGTTTCTCTGCATACTTTCACTTTTACTGTATTCTCTACAGACAATGAAGAGAAAAGCTTCCAAGTGCAGACTTGGCATTCTTTGATTTCTTTCTTTCTTTTGTTTTTATTTTCTTTTTTTCTATCAAATATTCTTTTTGATATCTAGACCCTTCCCCCCATATCCACTGCCAGCAATGCATGTTTTTATTTAATGAACGCATACAGATATGTTTGCTTAGAGCTTCCACAAAGAATATTAATATATTAAATACAACAGACTGAAGTTATGTGAATTGCATCTGGAGTGTTCTATTTTTTTTTTTTTTTTTTCAAATTAGCCACGGCTAGTCCCACTAAGTAGGTGCATCATGTCCTCAGTAATGTGACATGTCCTTGATCTCTTGAAAATTAATAATATGCAACAATTTATTTCAACAGATGAAAGATTATGTCTTACTGTATGTGTGATAGAAGCAGCCACAGTATATTGCAAACAAAGCAAAACATTCAACAAAATACCCTTTCAGGCACTAAAGTCAAGCATCTTACAGTACAATATAGAACATTTTTCCTTAAAAGCAAAAGACCCTTACAATAATAATCATTTTCAACCATCACTTATGACCCTCTGTCAGTATGTGGTGGTGTATTATACCTGCAGGAACCCTGCCCTCTGCCTGTTTTTTTTTTGTTTGTTTGTTTGTTTTGTTTCTTTTTTGTGTGTGTTCTGGATTTTTCTTAGAGATGTGGAGCTTTTGGGCAGTATGATTGTGCCTCCATCTACTCACAGCATTTTGCAGCATGTGCAGGCAGTACAATCTAAAAAAAAAAAAAAAAGCTGCCTTTTCCTACCTCCTTACACTTAGAAGGACATCAGTTCTATCTCAAAAATAAAACACTAGATAGAGAACACAGAGACATGCCTCTCACTAAAACATATAAACATAAAATATAAAGAAATATATTAATATAGAAATACAGGACAGAGAGGAAACACTAAAGAAGAAGCCTGAAGACAGTGTTTTGGGTGTATTTCAGTCTATAACATTTCCTTGCTTGTTTGTCATGTTGCATGTGTTTTAGAGCAGAAATCCTGTGAAAAAAAATCTGAAAAAATTCTCCTCTATTTTGCAGCTTGCTCTTTCTATTCAGTCTATTGCTCAGTTGAACACTACTTTCTCTGTTTATATAACAAGAGCAGAAATGTTTATGTACTTCGCCTTTAAGATGCAAAAATCCAATATTAAAGTAGAGTTAGTAAGTGCAATTAAATCTCGATTTAAAAAAAGTTAACATCCATCATTATTATAATATCCCATTCAGCCTTCAGATATATCTTACTCTCCAAGTCACTCTCTAAAGGAAACATCAGTATACACTGGAACACATCATTATTATCGTCCCTATTGTCTGTGACTGTCAAAGCGTAAGCGGTATTAATATTAAATTTACTGAGTCACTTTATTGGAGGATAGTTTGTCTTATTAACATGTTTTCTCCTTGATATAAGTTGGATACCATGCATTACTTATCTAGAACCAAAGCACAAGGGGGATACGATAATGAAATGATAATATAATATGAATATTAAGAAATCTGAGGAAGAGCCTCTTCATTCAGTTTTGAGCTGAATGGCTGTAGAGGTGACAGTGACAGATCAAGTAAATTTTTCAATAATTAGCCAGATGGATTGTAGTGACTCTTTGTACAGTCAAGAGCATGATCCATCAATGGTGATGTCTTTCTTCTGTATGCCAGAGGCAGGGTCACATTCAGTTCCACAGCACAGAGACAGTGAGTCAATGCTGGTGAGACAATATTGGAACATTTTGTTTACAATTTATAGTTTTAAAGGTATGGTGGGAGATCTTGGAAAAAAAGGTTCCAGCAATTCAACACAAGTGAGATTTTGAAAATATACACTCCCTCCCTCCTTCTTCAACCCACCCCTTGAAACCACGCCTTCACAATTCATGAATACATGAACGCGCACGCTGTCTCGAGCGGTCACTGAAGTTCACGAATACATGAACGCGCACGCTGTCTTGAGCGGTCACTGAAGTTCACGAGCATTCGCGAGAACTCACACTCACAGAACTCACTAACAAAAGGTTTAGCATTCAACAACATCGGAAAACTAACGTCAAGGATAACAACAGCCTAGCTAACGGTGCCACACTAGCATACTGTAGTTTACAGAGTAAGGTGACAAACATTCACACCTATGGGCAATTTAGATTACCCAATTAACCTATCAGTCCATGTTTTTGGATTGTGGGAGTAAACCGGGGTACCCGGAGAAAACCCACGCAGACACTGGGAGAACATGCAAACTCCACACAGAAAGGTCCCATCCAGGAATCGAACCCAGGACCAGTGAGGCACGAGTGCTAACCACTGCACCGTGTCGCCTAAATGTATTCAACTGGAGGCAAACATAGGATAATGTTAGCCTTTCATAATGTTAGCCTACTAACACAGTTTAACTATCAGCGACAACTCTAAATGTGGAGTCATATGGTCAGTAGTTTAAAACAGTTACTTATTTGGAAATGACCTTAAAACTTACCTCAGAATTATGTATTCCATGAAAGTAGGTTCTCTCGATCTGTGTTACCTACTTGAAGGACGTTTATTCTGTCTTTCTCCTTTGTATTTCTAATAATCCCGAATCGGCCAACAGGACATGCAGTGACCTGTCAATCAAATGGGGTGGCACTGGCACCTGAGGTGTCCAATCAGGTTCCAGAGGTGACCAGCGCAAGTCAGCAATATTTTCCTCGGCACGACCCGCCCTACTCTTCCTCTGATTGGCTTATCAGTCCTCATGCTAAAAGTTAACCAATCTAATCACTGAAGACAGCGAGTACTAGCCAATTAGAGACAGAGTTGGGCGGGTAATAGCTTCACCACCCAGGGGAAAAAAACGGTCAATTTGGTACGGAGTTATTACAAAATGGTGTGCGTCAAGGAAAATTTGGAAATGGTATATGCAATACTGAAAAAATAAGGAGGTAACCGGCGTATACCCTAGACTACACCAGAATATAGTGACTATTAACCTGCAAACAGATACTAAATATGACAGACTATACATCCAGCTGCTTGGAGTCGGTGAGTATGTTGGTGTTACTGGTGTTAGCAGGCTTAAAATGTCTATAATTCCTACATGGCTAATGCAGTGTGTTTGTTTACTCCCTTAAATTAAATATGAAAGTTCACACAATCACATCTTCATTGATACATTTCAGATCTACTATGGTGGTGTACAGTGGTAAAATGACAAAGATCTGTTTCAGTCCAAATACTTAGGAACCGGACTGTATATGTAAACTTGAAATATTACAGTATTTGAACTGTGAGAAAGAACTGATGTATACCAAGAGTACTAAACACTACATACTGTCTCCTCTATGACTTCCAGATATGTGTGATAGTCCCCTGGTTTCTAATCTGCTACCATCATCCTTCAGAAGCTCCTCACACTTTTCAAGCAGCCATGGGCCCGGCTTTGCAAAACTGAACCGAAGAGAAGGTGAGTGCTATAATGGTGCAGAAATTACTGCTTCCGGCTGCTTTCAGTTTATATGATTATTTTCATATTCAGGGTGAAAAGCTCAAACACTGTTATCTAAAGGCTAATCATACTGCGGTGTTAAAGCCCTATAAATGTGGTAGGTCTGACAAATCACTATGATTTCACTGGATACTGAAAATCTAGAGGATCTCGAACCATATTTCAAATAAAAACAACAGTCGACAACTAACTTCTACATTCACTCACTTCTTCAGTGTTTCTTTTCCTCTCTGATAACCTGATTTGTTATTGGAACACGCTTTTGTTTTGGATGAATTTATATAAACACAGAAATACGGGCTCAGCTGTGCATAATGTCACATAACACTGCTGAGTATCAGATTTAATGCCGCATGTTTGGTGGGATTGATTCGATGCTTTTTACTTCCAGTGTGTGTTGATGTATAATGTCAGTAATTTCAGCTAGAGAGTGTTTGAATTCTAATGTTAGCTGTTTATATTATTTTATCCTGAAATATGGTACAATCTCCCTCCCTGAATGCTCTGTTGATTCCCTGCATTTATAGGAATTGATCACAGCAGTACCATTGCATGCTATTGCTGATAATATTTGCATTTGGAGAAGAATGGCTCCTGTGTGTCGTGTTTCCTTTTTGGCCGGCGTCACCGTGCCTACATACTGAACAGTCAGTGAGTTTTGTAAATGCACTCTGCCGCTTTTCAAGCCGGTTTTTGTCTTTTTTTCTCTCAGGGTACTGAGAGTGAGAAGGGAAATAAGGAGGATTTTTGTCGGTTGCGTTAAGATTAATCTAAATTAAACCTTACACTGTGGTTTTACTGGTTACAAGGGGTTTCTTATTCACAACAAACAGGCCTGGGAAATGTCAGCTGAGCTACTCTGTGATCTTTTACTATTCCAGCCCTCCTTCAGCTATATTCCCTTGTATTCACATGTAAAATTTAGCAGTTTAACATCAATAAATTATTGCCAGATTCCGGTCTCGTTTTTTTTTTGTCTTTTTTTATATGCTCTGTGTTTTTCAGTGGTTTTTTAGATAGCCTGTGAAGGGAAGCTCCCCTCTGTCTTTGTTCTGATGTGTTCTAATACCACAGCCCACTTTATGACTCAGTTCCTGCAGTACCAACATCACGTGGCTTCAAAGTCAGCTTTCAGTCAGATGTACAGTGGATGATGGGGAATTGACTTGGTCAATAAGACACAGATGTGGCCAGATATTTATAGATATTTATGAAGACATACAAATTCAGCTTTCTCTGCTGTTTTTTTTTTTCTGGGAAGGAACTACCTTATTTCACAATCACCTACAGTAACAATATGAACAGTGTGAAATACTTCCCAGCATTTCCATCATGTGCACATAACATTGTGCAATGCGTTTCATTATTTGTATTTCAACATTACAGCATATAGTCTGCGCATCTCTGTTTCATCTCTGTAAACTGTTTACATTACACAACCACAGTCAGTTACTGCCTGGGAACTAAAATCACCTATATGCACTTTTCACTTTATTGTCTATGTGAAATGTTTATTATTTTTTATATTATCGATGACTGTTTTTATGCCTTTTTTAAATATTTCCTAAAACTTTACTTTTTAAATTGACTTGGAGAAAGACAAGAATTTGAATATGCCTATAACCAAATGTATACCAAATGGCAATAAACTCTATTCTATTCTATTCTATTCTATTCTATTCTATTCTATTCTATTCTATTCTATTCTATTCTATTCTATTCTATTTCAGTTTGTTTCCAGTTATTGTTGGTACTTTAGCTCTATGATGCAACATTTCAGGGAATCAGTGACAATGTTTATTTTATTTTTTCATTATTTTCAGGTCTTTTGATTTGTTTCCTGTGTTACTCAACACATCACTTTTCTTGTGGGTCCTTGCTCAATTTACTTTCTGGGTGTTTCTCAAACTTAAGGATCCCTTTGTAGACCAGACAAGAATCCTGTCTACTGATTAATGCATCCTTGATAAAGATGTAGATACAAATGAACTTTCTTCAGGGGGAATTCATTTTTTATGAACTGAACATATCATATTACTCACTTTTATTATGATTTCATCTACTCTGTGGATTCTTTGCTCAATATGGCTGTTAAATGATTTCGTTTTCCTCCAGATGCTATATTTATTTATGTATAAGCACAGTGAATTGTCTTCAAGCATGAAATGTGCTTCATAATGTAAATCAGTGGTTCTCAATCTTTTTCTTTTCCCTTGGTGGACAAAAATCTCCAGGCATCCCTCAACTTTAACAAGATTGTAAAAGTTGTGCAATTATAAGTTTTATTGAAAGAAGCATATAACAATATTTTTGACTTTTCCTTGAATAATTTGTGGTGCAAGTTTAAAAATAACTTAACAAAACTTAATAAAACTAGAAAAGTACTCAGAGAGCGCAGACCTCCGCCAAGGTAGTGTTTGTACTTTCCTCCACTAGATGGCGCTGAACAACCTCATAGGCAACTCAGTACCGTCATGCCCTATCTCCCAATGATAAAGAAATCTTTGAAAAATTCCTGGATTCAGACAGTGATCCAGATCACCACCAAAATTTAATCACTTGTTCCTCATCCCATTTCTAACAATTCCTGAAAATTTCATCCAAATCCGTTCAGAACTTGTCATGTTATTTTGAACACAAACAGACAAACAGATAAATGCTGGTAAAAGCATAACCTCCTTGGCGAAGGTATTAAAAATAGGAAATGGAATTATCTTACAACTATGACAAAGTAACTTTTTTTAGAACAACAAACACATTTTGGTAACAAAGATGAACATTCTGTCTATATCAGTGGCTGCAATGAGCTCATTTCCATTGCACGTCTCAGAACATTAAAGTACAAGTTGTGCAAAAACAGAAACATTGCACATTTTTCTTTTCCAGCCCAATCATTGTCCATTCTCCAAACCTAAACTCTTTGTCTAGTCTAGTGACAGATCACCATGGCAATAGATTGGTTTGTTGTACGTCCCTGAAATGAGTCCACGGTGCTCCAATGCTAAAACATAGTTCCACCTGCTACATGTTCTAACCTGAAGAAAAAAAAAACACTCAGGAGCGATCCCACAGTTTGAGAAACACTGATGTAAATAAACTATAAACTTGCCTGGGTCTGCTTTATAAGATCACCTAATTGAAATGTGGTGAAGCGTCTCTTTATTCTTCTTTGCTGGGGTTTCTTTAGTGGCATGTTTTAAAGACTTGCGCAGAGGATTGTGGGAGCTTAAATGGTGCTGAAGATCGCCAAGAATCCACAGAAGCATCCTTGAGAATCTATCCTTTGGAGAATTGATGACGGAGCTTTATGTAAATGAATCCTTGAAGGATCCTCCCTTGACTTTGAGAAACACTGTCTTTGTATTTTTCCATCCACTTCTCTACACCTTCTACTTTCCTGGCCATTCTTCCAGCTGCAGTTTTCTCTCCTATCTTTGGTGTCCACCCCTCACCCACCTGCTCCTCATTCCATAACACAGTCTATATATACCTCTCACCTTCACTTTGTTAGTTGCTGCTTTTTTAATGCTTGTGTGCAGTGCATGTATCCATCAAGTTCCCTCAGGTTCACCTCACACTAATTCTGTGTTCATGGACTCCGGGATCTGGGTCCTTCCATTTGTTGCTAATCTGGCTTTCACGTTCTCAGAGGATTAGAACTTTATTGCCACCACACCACAACCTGGAACTGTGTAAAAATATAAAAGAAAATGTAAAAGAAAAAACTTAAAATGCAACATTTTGCTGAATATTATTACTGAGAATCAATGGTCATACTTTCACGTGAATTTTAGAGCATACCTTCAGATCTGGGTTGGATTATTACATTTTTTTTTTTAGAATTGGAAACTCTAAAATCCGTCTTTAAAAAGATAAAAGTGTATCTTAGAAAATGAATGATATACTTTTCCAAGTCTGATTCCTAATTTGGCAAAACATTGAAACATTTTAAATGAACGCTTTCTTCTGACCAACTGTCAACAAATATAAAACCCACGAACTATTGTCAATACGTATTTTTCAATCAGATTTGGAGTAGCCAAAATCCTCTTAAAGTAGATTTTCCTACAAGCCTCAAAATAGAGGAGCTGAAATAGTCGATTCTTCCGACCATTTAGACTACAATATGCTGAAACATTTAGAGTTTTTGTCCAATAAATAATGCATATAGAGGCTTTACCAGAGTGCGTGTAAACTGAGAATAGTCTGGTTTGACTAAAGCGGAATAAAGATGATTGTTTCCATACGTGGCTGGATTATCATTCTCTTTTATTCCTATTTTTACCCCTATCCTAGAATGACAGTAGAGTATGACAGGCCTGTACAGCACTGACACAGAGCTCAGTGTGGAGATGGATCTGAGAAAGTGAGACTGAGAATGAGAGAGAACATGATAAAATGATAACAAATTCAGATTTACCTTAGTCATCCAAAAGTACATTCATTTAAAATAAAAAAAAAGCTGAAAAGAACACCAAAAACCCCTTTCCTAAGTAATATGTGACCATTTATCACAATATTATCCACTGCACTTTGCATTGTTTTTGTGTGTAAATCAAGTATTTTCCTGTATTTAATTCACTGATTATGTAGATGTTCATAAAAGCTCAATATATTATATCAAAACAGAGAAAACTGAAGAAAAGGTGACTTTTTCAGCAGAATACACCAATGGAACAAAATAAGAGACCGCTGCAAAACTGTCACTTCCCATGATTTTGCTATTTATAAGTATGTGTTTGAGTAAAATGAACATTTATTAGACATTTTAGATTAGTAAACGCTTTTGGTCGCCAGTGATTGTTTAGGTCTTTAAAGTTTATATTACTTTTACTCATCTGAGATTTCACAAGTAATAAATCTGAGGGAAAACACAGGAACGGTGAAAAACCAACAAAATACATTTAAGTGAGGTGTATGAAAACTTCTGACCAGCCACCCATCTTCTGACTCTGACTCAGGGTCTGGGTCATGAAGGCAGCAGCCAAAGCTCCTCCTGGAAACTTCTGACAGCTTCTGTAATTGAAGCACGTGGTACTTTATAAATGCTGCCCCATTACAGTGATTATATTCGTCTCTGTCTGCTCTGTTTTTAGCAACATAAATTACAGCTAAATTAGACAGTGCATCACAGCTTTCACAAAAGGTCAGCTTTCATCTTCGGAAGAATGAATCTTGTGTTAACAAGTGCTGAAAGAAGAACGTAAGAGAGAGAGAGAGATGGAAGGAGGAAGAGACAGACAGAAACAGTGCTGATGCAGGGTTTTAAGAAAACAAAGCTTTCTTTTAGGTGTGTTCAGCAGAAGGAGTCGGCTTGTTCACACAGTGATCGGATAGACACGCTCTGATGTCTTTGTCTTCCACACAACTGAGGATATGAGTGATTTCCACCACCTGGGAAACTGCCGGAAACACGGTCTGCGTCTTGATGTTTCTTTTGTGTGTTCGATGGAGAAAACTGTGAGACATCACAACCTCTATGTTCCTTTATTTCAAACTGCTCTGCCTGTTTACCAGTGTGATCTACGTAAAGGAGAGTGAGAAGCATCTGAAGATAGTTTAGATGCACCTGAACATAACATAATTTCATTTAATTTAACATTTGGAAAAACAGGAAATTAAAGAGATGGAAAACAGCCATTTATCAAGGAGACAAAGGAGCGGCAGCGTCTTTGTTGTGGTGGGGAACATTTCAGTCCTGAACTATAAATGAACAGTGAAAAAATGCACTTATCTAATCAAACAAT
>JAQQZY010000008.1:16270732-16283241 GCA_030068375.1 Ostorhinchus rueppellii
TATTATTATTATTATTATTATTATTATTATTATTATTATTATTATTATTATTATTATTATTATTATTGTTGTTATTAAAAAATAATAATGGTAATTCATGCAGTTCAGGAAATTAAATTGGTATGATTAGGAATAGTGTGGAATATTTTATGGAGTTATATGTAGTATTAATATTGATGTTCATACCTCTAAAATCAACATTTATTCTAAGCTGGTTTCATATCTTTAGGCCATTTTAACATTTTCTAAAGTAGCAATGCTGCACATAACCCCTTTAAATCTCACCTAAGATCGTTTTCCTTTATAATATTATTATAATCATGACCACATTCTGTCTTTTCTTTGTAATTTTCTGGTGTGTATGATAATCTGTATGGTCTAACTTATTTATTTTCTCTTATATACTGTAAGGTTTTATGTGCTTTATGTATAAAATGACTTGATTTAACTTGACATGATTTATGACCCCAGTAAGAGGCATGTTATAGTGTAGTAGAACATTTGTCCACTTACGTGTGACATGTTGTGTTTTCAAACATTTTTTGTCACAATGGCTGTCTGTTCCCAGCGATACACGAGCAGTCCTGCGAGGCGTACAAACACAAAGGCAACTCGTCGGGGTTTTACTACATTGATGTGGATGGCAGCGGGCCCATCAAACCACAACTAATATACTGCAACATGACAGGTAGCAGGCACACACGTCCAAACACAAACACACCATGCAGACATCCTTGTGTTTCACTGCTGTGCTCAATTCGCTTTCTGTCTCTCACTCCTGCTGAGTAAGCCATCTTTTAAAGGTCTGAATTAAAAAAAAAAAACAAAAGCTTTCTGTTTCTGTGTCCATCAGAGGAGAAGACATGGATGGTGATCCAGCACAACAACACTGAACTGACCAGAGTCCGACCGTCAGCGGGAAAGAGCCAGCACTTAGCTCACTTTGAGTACACATCTGAAGATGAACAGCTGGTGGCCATCGTCAGCCAATCAGAGCACTGCGAACAGGAAGTGGCCTACCACTGCAGGAAGTCCCGCCTCCTCAACACACCAGGTCTGCAAGATGATTGTCAAGTTTTGTTTTGTCTCATTAACACTGAAAATAACTGATTCATTAAGTAATATTAATGCAGTATCCTCTCTGTGTAAAAGCAGTTGTATATGTGATTTTTCAGAAGGGTCTCCACTCAGCTGGTGGGTAGGAGGTCCAGGTGTGGGACAGGTCCAGAACTACTGGGGCGGAGCTGAACCAGGCAGCCAGCAATGTGCCTGTGGGTTTCAGGAGAAGTGTGTGGATCCAAAACACCGCTGCAACTGTGATGCAGACCGCGCTGAATGGTAGGCTTATTCATCACTTTATAGAAAATGTACAGTACATGTGGCCAGGAAATGTACAATGTACACCAGTGGCACTATAGCCCCTTTTCCTACTGCAGAAACGGTTTTCATTTACTTGGGATTTTGAAAAAATGTAATGTCACACTTTCCCTTGACTGCAAACTTTCCCTGAGAAAAGTACCAAGTAATGGGTAGGACTTTTCAGAATCTCCAGAATTCTTGATGTGTGGAAGAACACTGATTGGTGGAACACATCTGCAGCATTCCACACTTATGCTGAGTTCCAGGAAACCTATAACCTGTGGTTTCCCAACCTTCTACCAGTAAAATGCACTGGAATGGTTGTCAAACCCGTGACTTCCCACCTGTGAACTCGTACTAGATCGATGGATGCATGGATGCGTTGTTTATGCAAATTGCTTCTTAAAACACCTTATTGTTCGAGCATTATTTATCCACATGTTCTGCATAGTCAGCAGCTACTCTAGAGTTGGCTAATTTTCAGTCCATTGAGTGCAAGAATAAATTAATACATATCCAAATATACAAATAATGTACAAATAATGCCTTTTGTACTGTTATTCCTCTTCTTTCCCTCAAATAAGCAAAGACCAAGCACCCCTGGGATAGAAAGTACAGTCTGCCATGCTGTTTTGTTAACATCCAGCTACCACAATTCGTTGTCCTCCGGCAGTTTGGCGTGATTTGCCTAAAATGCTATAAAGTCATGAGTCGTGACTTGAAGTTGTGACTAATGGGATCAAAAACCTGCCTGGAGCATAGCATGACATTCACCTGCCATGTTTAAACCAGTGTGCATCTGGGTCTTCCTCCATGGAGGTCACATGGTTTTATTTGCGACATGTTAAAACACAAAGAACAGCAGACCAGCTTGAGCGCCCTTCATCCTGATGAATTTTGTTGCACAGCTGATGATGCGGGCTTGTCGGTCGCTTCTTCGCACTGGTTTGTCTTTAAGCTTCTTACCGCCACCTACTGGTCTGGAGGTGTATCTCACTTTCTTTTATCACTCCCCCATATGTTATCTGCCTGATTTGATTATATTTTCTGAAACTTTGGAAACACCAACCACAATTTTTCCCAGGTAAAATAAATTCCTGGAAACAAAAGGTCCTGAAAATGTGAGTGGCAAAGGGGCTTATGACGCATTAAAGATTTGGATGTTTTCCATGTTGAAGACATTCAAAGTGGATAAACCAGCATGACTTCACCTAATAGGTTGTAGACTGCAGTTTTTGGGCTTTGAGTTTAGCATTTTGGCCTCCAGCTGAATAATCTGAGTGTGAATGTAGAAGTGTAGAATATTTCTGATGCACAGTGGCAGGTTTGTAATATTCCATTCCTTGTGGTATGTGTGTTATCACTTTGGAGGTCCAACATCCAAGCTGCAACTATGAGATCTGCACAAGTTCCATTAAAATGACTTTTTTCTCATGATGCTATTTTGTAAATGCACAGAACCCTGTGCTCAAGAACTAACCAAGCAACCTGATGACTTTTACCCCTGTTCCCACACGATAGTGGAGGATTCCAGACTTATCTAATAAAGTGCGGCGATAGGTCTTGCTTTGCACGACTAGCAGCTGGCAGCTATAACCGAGGAATCCTTCCAAATGTGTGACATCTCATCCAAGTTGCATTGAAAAAGCATTTTGTTATAAATTTTGGTTTAATTTCTCCATAGTGGGAGGACGTGTCATCAGGTTGTCCATCTTTAAATACTTTATAGAGTTGACAGCCCCATGAAACCATTTGGGGAAGTGCAGATATTGGCATTTGTGTGTTGTTTTCATTTTTCAGCTCCAGATGGTTGGTTTTATTATGTGTAAGATTTTTAGTGATGACAGTGATGAATTTTTGTTTTTGTTGTGTGAGCTTCTTCATCTCCTGATGCCAGTAAGGATGATAGGAACTCATTTGTTCTCTCTTTTTTGCCACTATAATGCTTCTCCCTATTGTCAGCTTGAGTTTTTATGTCCACCTTGTGCTTTGTAGGACTAATGACTCAGGCCTGCTTACCCAGAAAGAGACCCTTCCTGTCAGATCTCTGGTTCTGGGTGACGTCCACAGGCCTGGATCAGAGAGCGCCTACAGGGTCGGACCTCTTCGTTGTCATGGAGACAGTAAGTTCATCACAGAGCCCCACTTGTTAATATGTGTGTTTTTAGTTGCAGCCATACAAGAAGTTAAGTCTGTCAGTTGGTCCTGGTTCCATTAATATCTGTTTTGTCAACTGTTTCAAATGAGATTGATACTGCTACTTAGCAGGTTTTATGGTTAGTGTAAATAACATGAAAAAAATTTGGATCATGAACTTGTGTTCTTTATATTCATTTTTCATGTGTAAATACAATAAATTATAAAATGATGTTAACATTTGCTGGAATTGTGAAAAATGTATCTCTTTATATTACAATTCCGGAACAGCAAGGTAAATGTGGACTAATAATTTGACAAAAAAAAAAAATAATTACACTGTATTAATAATAATAATAATAATTTCTGAGTTATATAAACTTGGTATCAACAGTAAAAGTGGAAATTGATTTGAATTTTATAACTAAGGGGAGTAATGGAGAAACCATTAATAATTTACATAAAACACTTAAATATAAAATTTCATCTGACATTTCTGCCACTTTATTTTGCAACAATTATTTACATTTTATGAGGTATAGATGCATTAAGTGTTTAACCTTTAACAGAGTATGACTGACAAGTTGTCATTTAATTTGCAGAAAACGTCTGGAATGCGGCTTTTTTTGAGAAGGAGACTTCATACCTCCACTTTCCCACATTCCACGGAGAGCTGAGTGCCGATATCTCCTTCCTGTTCAAAACCACTTCATCCTCTGGTGTCTTCCTAGAAAACTTGGGCATCAAAGACTTTATTCGGATTGAACTCAGCTGTAAGTAAAACCCGAAGGTTAGCTGTTTAATCTGGACTGTACTTAGATGTGAGTACAACTTGAGAGAGAAGGATGATCCTGGGAGTTAAAGTTTCAGGTGGTTTGAACCCAGCTGAAGGTGAAGAGTCTGCTCAGTACTCATCCTCAGTATCAGTCAGCCTGGAAGACATGGATTTTCAACAATACCTCCGTTTATTTCTCCTCATTTAGGTGATGGCTGCAGAATTGTTGCTTCAGCCAGTTGCTGCAGCTTTTCTCAGAGTACACCCTCTTTATGGCAAAGCATAAAGAGTGTATATGACGTTGTATGTGGCTTTACTACCAACCAGACTTAATCTACCACCAATCTGCACAAAGTAATTGGTAATTACCCCACCCACTGAAGCAGAGGCAAGGGGGGATTGTTTTTGGTTTGGCTTATTTCTTTGTTTCTTTGTTTAACTCTCTAGTAGCAAAACTATTGGTTGAATTCATACCAAATTGTGTTTATAGATTGTCAGTGACTCAGAGTAGATCTGATTACATTTTGGGGAAAGTAGGTCAAACTTTTAAAACTTTTAAAATTTGTGTGAATCCTTAAAATCTTTTTTCCCCATTTACTTATAATGGCTGAAATTTCACATGTCCAGAAGTTAAAAACATTGATTTTGTAATAATTTACTTCAGACTTGGCAAATATATATATATATATATATATATATATATATATATATACACACATACAGAGAGAGAGGCAACTGATATGCTGACATCAGCACATGCATAGACATGATGACATCAGCTGGATTGATGCCAAAATAAGATACAATACAATCGAGGAGTTTGTTGTGGATGGCACCACTTGTTCAAAATATAATAATTACATGATGATTACATTTCCATAATGTTGGAATAATTCAAGTCTAAGCAATGTTCTCATGCAGCATCCACGCCAGTGTATTTACAGAAGTTGGGGTTTTTCAAGTCCTACATGAGAACTTTGCTCCTGTCTAACGGTGCTTTGCCTGCAATGAGGCCGAATATAGTGCCAAGTAAATATCTGCCCAGGTAATAGCCTCATTCGATTTTGCATTATGATGTGTACTTGTTCTGAACACACGGCTCCCAAGATATATTTAGAAAAAATGTAGATGTCGGTCACTTGTTTTGGAGGACATGCTAACGGACTCCTTTGGTTTACAGCAGCTGCACTAAGCTAAAGCTAAATGTGCTGCTCCCAAAGCAGGACAATGCCTGCTTTAACGGTTAAAATGCGTATTTTAACCGTTTTGTTTGTCACTGTTCTAACTCTGGAGTTGACCGTGACTGACTTAATTTCATGTTTGAGTGGCATATTCCTTTAATTTTTTTCATGAATATATTATGTCTCAAATCTCTTAATTTGGATGTGAATCTGAACTTATATATGTTTCCCTTTTCTGCGTCCCATTGTACGAATGAAAAGATGTTTCCACCACAGTCATGAATTTGACAAATAATGTAATATTCACAAGAAGGTTAGGAAATAAAGTTAGAACAAAACAAAAAGACCAAGATGACTCTAATCCTACAAAACATAGGTGTGCACCATATATGACAGACCTACAGTATGTAAGGCTTGCAGGTTATTGTCTCAACATTTAAGTGTTGCATCAGGCTCAGATGTCCAGTCCTCACTATAGCTTTGAACGTTGTCAAAGTAACCAGCTTCTTTTTTGAGCCACTTGGTGACAGTAGCTGTTTTTATCTTGCATCTTCTTATCAAAGTTTCAGTAGAGCTCATGCGTCAGTATGTCGACTGGTTCTGCTCAAAATCCACTTCATCTTTTTGACTTCAGAGATGGTGTTACCCTTAAGGACAGTGAATGTGAGCTTCAGAGTGAATTGTAGCCCCTGTAATTATGAATAACAAGAAAGAGGGGTCGTAGAAGAAAGTGTGGAAAAAGAAAGGCGCACTTGTTCATAAAATCAGTGGCAAAAACTTCACATTTTTAACATTGTTCTAAGATAAAGATGTGTTGTTTGATGCTTCTATGTTAAATACGTTCAGAAATATGCATGTCATACACCACAGCATGTTGACTCAGTGTTACAAAAACAAATATATACTGTGTTAGTCACATATCAGTGTGTGTATGTTTGGATTCTTCTGGACCACCCTAGTTTATTACCTCCATCTATGAGGATATGTTGTGTTAGGTTTATGTGATACATGCTTGTTAGATTTTTATGAAACCCCATGGAAAGGCAATGACACTCATTTATTGCATCATGGAGGATAAATGTATGTGTATTTCTATATGAATTCATGCAAAAAAATCATGAGAAGAAAGTATGATTGTTAAAGAGGAACCTGAGGAGTTATAGTATGTGTTGATTTTCCTCCAGCTTCCACTGAAGTCCTCTTCTCCTTCGACGTCGGTAATGGGCCATTGGAGGTTCGAGTGCAGACCGGCGCCCCACTGAACGACAACAGGTGGCATCGTGTCCGAGCTGAGCGCAATATTAAAGAGGCTTCACTTCGCCTTGATGAGCTGCCTGCTGCCACTCGGGAGGCTCCTGCCAATGGCCACATCCACCTGCAACTCAACAGCCAATTATTTATAGGTCTGTATGGGGCTGTGTGTCTTCAGAAGTCTGTTTCAAACTATCGGTAGCAAAGTCAACACTTTTAAAGGGAATTCTCAGACTTCTAATGTTCCCTCTTGCTGGTCATCATTGAACGCTTCTTTGAAATTCTATTGCTTCAGGGACAAACTGCTTGAGAGCAATAGCAAGCGCTAAATTAATTAAATGTAAATCTAAAGAGAGTTGATTAAGGTCAAAGATATTATAGCTGAAATTAAACAAATGAGACCAGCGGCTCAGACCTCTTTATGAAATGTACAGACTCATTGTCTAAAAGGAAAGTGTCATAGAATTACATGAAAACTAAAGTCCATGCACCATTTTACAGTTTAATGAATCTCATATATTAAAATAGTTATGAATTTCAGATTTTTCTTAAGGTCAACCTGCTTCTTTATGATTTAACCCCTTCAATTCACTGTGTATCATCTCTTCTGCTCACAGAATAGGAGGTAAATGTTCTCTTATGTTGCTTTGCAGTATCATCTCAACTTACCTCTGCTTCACCTAGAAGTAAAGTACAGGCATTTTTGTTGTTTCCACTGCTTGAATGTTGATACCATCAAATATTATGTCTAATGTCACCTTTGCTGAGCTTCCAAGTGAGTCAGAGAGATACCAGACATGATGTAAAATCTGTGATCATGCAGATCACAGATTTGTTGATCCCGAATAGTCAATATGAGTATACATGGAATGATATTTTAACACAAGAAAGACTTTGTTTATTCATTTGTTTATTTTGAGTATAGTGTTAAAACCAAACCACAAAAAAGATTTATATATGAAAAAAAGGAAAACATTCAAAAAGGAGCAGGATGAAGTTAAATTTATAAACTCCCACCTCCTTATTCCATGCTTCTACCTACCTTAAATACCTGTCAAATCCCATAAGTAACTCAAACATCCTACACACATCAGACTAAAATCTGACTGAACACAAACACAAAAATGCCATACAGTTTAAAAATAGACTCTGTCCATTATTGCAACAGCATTTCACATCAAAATAAACTCTGTCCCTTTCAGAGCAGTAATAATACCCATGTCAAAAACAAAAATAAACTGTTATGTAACAATAATACACAAGTCAAAATAAACTATCCATTTCTTAGCAGTAATTTGCATATCAAACCTAACACATTCATAACAGCTGTCATGAACTGCACATGACATGACTCAACATTCATACCAACCCTTTCATGAATGTGGAAGAGAAAACGACGAAAACTTGTAAAATAAAAGTCCAACAATCACAAAGCGGCATTGCCGTTTTTATTCCAACCCACGTCACATCTGACTCAGTGGGCTCGTCCAGTGCCAGAAAGACAGAACATGGTCAAGCAAATTATGGCTGGACATTCCTGTTTTAGTGTAGAAAATTATGCATCCTTCAAAGGTTACGATCATAAAATAAACAAACAAAAACCTAAAATGTTAAAATTCTCTTGGACACTGGACTTCCCCATTGACTAAGATGTGGCATGATCAGGTAAGAGGTTTAAAACAAAACAAAAAAGACGACAATGCTGCTTTATGATTGTTAGACTTTTATTTTGACAAGTTCTCATCATTTTGTCTTCCACATTCATGAAAGGGTTGGTATGAATATTGATTCATGTCTCATGAAACAGTCATGAATGCTTCATGTGCAGTTTATGACAGCTGTTATGTACGTGTTATGAACGTACCCGTCAAGTAAAGTGTTACCTTTTAGCTTTAGCTCTAGATTTTCATGCTACTCCTTTATTACTTTGCTTGTAGTTGCAGTGACACTGAAGACAATGTCATTGTACTTTATTTACCTGTAGTGGCAACGTAGTGTGCTGGTGCCAAAACCAACCAAGTGGAAAGCAGCTTATTAAACACATTTGAGGACCCCAGGGAGGCTAAAGATTATCTTCAGCTTTTCCTGAAGTAAATAAATCACAGAAACCACACCTGTCATTAGGACTCAACACTAATGATCTACTATAAAGTGTACAGTGAATGTTACACAGCTGATTCAGGTTATTGAGGCTTTGTTAAATGTCACTGATCCATGTTGAAATGACGGGTTTGTCCTTGTTCTTTGGCAAAGTTCTCGACCCACTGAGGCCAAAGGCACATTTTTTACGGATGTTAGACTGCTATATACAATAAAGTGACAGCAAATCTTCACAAATTGATAGATGCCCTCAGGACGAAGGAATGAAGAGTTGTATTTGTAGTGGCCAGTTTCCTTGCTGCAACCTTGAAAAAGTATTTGAACTCAGTCCATTAGTTAAGGTAGTCCTTCCCTGACAGTTCTTGATGAAACTCTGGGCCCTGATATGAACCTCATCAGCTCTGCACTCCTGGAAAGCTGTTTATCTCATCATAACAGTCCTAAAGTTGCCAGTTTGGCACTTAGAGACAATTATAATGTTGCAGTGCCTGAACTCGAGGGTACTTGGAGGTTGTAATGAGAAGTCTAAAAACAATAACTTTTCTGAGTTTAAATTCTGCCTGAGAAGAAGAAGAAAAAATATATGTTTTCCTGTCACTGTCAGCCATGCAGGCAGGACAAGAAAACTGTCAGTGAGATTGACAACTTGCCAACTTTCCAGATACCAACAATCAGCATGGTGCTCAGCCAGCAGACAGACTGCCAATAAAAATCAGCTCCTTGGATTTTTTTTTTTACCTGCTGTTTTGTGTTTCACTGCTGTTTCATCACCTTATCATTTAAAAAAATTCAGCATGAAAATGGTGACAAATTTTTCCATGTACAAGAGGCTGTTACAATTATTTCAAATCAGGCATCAGTCAGTGTCATCCCCTGCTGAAATGCACACAGGGACGATATAACTTCAATTAACGGTGTCAGTGGTAGCTGTCAGTAAAACTAAAAGTGAATTGAATTCAGTTCCTTTGAATTAAAGGAACATTCCATTTATTTAATCACTGAACTGTACTTTAGTTGGTTTAGATAACCTACTCCTAGTTTAGTACTGGCCTTTTTGTCCTAAATGTAAGAAAAAAAAGTTACTAGGACACCAAAACTTGAAAATATTAATAATTGAATGACAGATTTAGAAAAAAACAATAAAAATGAACTCTTCAGGGTACAACTAAGGGGTTAACTGACAATTTTCCTCAGCAATGGAAGTAAATTAAGCCAAACAAGTTGATGCAAGCACTTTTACACTGTCTGCGAATGAAAGTAATTAGAATAGACTGTTAATACACCCTCTGATATATACTTGGACCATATTGCTCTGCAGTATTTTGCCATTTTTTGCCAAGACAATTAACAAAGTCATTAAACAGAACTACCAGACAGATCATTAAAAGTGTAGATTCTATCTTTACAGAAACTTTACTGCTGATTCCTGTATATTATATTTTTATGAACACCAACTTTTGGAGCATACAGTCACAAATACACACTGTGAAATAGTGTATTTGTGCAGCTTTATGCAGTTTGCATTTAATGTTCTTCACTTATAGACTAAAAGCATAAAGCATATTTAACCCTTTCATGCATGAATTATGAGTACATAAGTCAAAAAAATTTTTCTCAAGTGTTTTTACTCCTCAGGCATAAAAAATTGTGATCTAGCTGGTTTTTTTTTCATGGAGTTACAAAAATTTACATGCATTTCATTTTTGAGGTAAAGAAACATGTATTTTAGACCCAATATCAGAAAGTGAGATGAAAACAATGAAATAAAAATATTTTAATACTGCTCATCTGATGTTTTCTCACATTTGAACATATTCTAATGTTGGGCTGCTCGATTGCAGAAAAAAAATCAATATCACGATTATTTTGGTCAATATTGAAATCCCGATTTTTCAAACGATCAATTGCATTTATTCAGCATTTCTCTCTCAAAAAACACTTATTTATGCAAAACATTCAAATTGAAAATACATTTTGGTTACTGATATGTATTTTACAGCTGTTTTGCAATTGAATGGAATGTATTGCACATGCACGTCTCTCAGAAATTGTCTAAAGAAAAACGGAAAATAAATCGTTTCAACTTGATTATGAGTTTTTAGATCGTTTGACAACAAAATCAAACTCATGATCAAAATTGGATTAATTTCACAGCCCTACTCTAATGCCAGTTATTACTCACCTCATGGCGGTAATATACAAAAAAATAACCTTTTGGCTAACAAATGACAATTGATTCACACTCAAACATGTTAGTGCAGATCAGGTTTATCAAGAATAGCAAAGTTACAGTAATGGTCTGAATGTCAGTGTATTATGGGATGATGCATAAGTGTCCACTGTGTTGGCTGATATGGAACTAAAACAACAAAATCCATGAATATATACGAGAACAGCTGTAGAATAACTGTCCACTATAGTGACCAGTATACATGAAAGGGTTAAAATGACCAAATAATCATAGGATGGCATGCATTAATATGGGATTAATTGATTATCAGTCTGTTAAATATTATCAAATTCAATTATCAATGTAAGTGTTACTGTCTAAGGCACATTAAATTTCCATGACTTTAGTAGCTGATCTATCAAGGAGTAATTTACAAGAACAAGTGAGACACATAATCAAGAAACAAAATCCAACCAAATCAGATAAAATATACACCAAATCATGCACAAAATGCTTTTAGTTTATACACTGTTGTCCATAAAGTTGGAATAATTTTGTTTTCAGACACATTCCTCTTTTTCTTCCTATTAATATACATCAGTAATAACCTTTGACCTAGTGCAATGATTTCATACTGAGTCCCAGTTACACTTTATCTATCATGAATAAATCACATTGTCACAATCATTTCATGGGAAATCAAAATGTTTTATTCCAACTGTATGGGCAACAGTATATTTGAAGCAGCCCAGTGTGCACTGTATGAGGTAAAGGCAGAGAAAACAAAAGCAGAGTATTTGTTGTTTTTGGAGAGTTGAAATGTGAATGCACGTCTCTTTTCTTCAGATACAACAAAATACTGTACAGGAAATATTTGCATGGAAACACAAAAACTGAAATAAATGGGTTCTAAAAGTTAAAGTCTTATTTAGTGTGACCTCTGACCCCAAGATAAGAAGGAGCACAAAGAAGCATCTGACATGTGTTGATTGAAATCTGGTATAAAATATCAGAAAATAAATGCAATAAATCTGATATAGTCTGAACAAATGTGTCAGAGGTCATGCTAAATACTCCCACTTTAGTTTATAGATGCTACTTTTCCCGTCAAACTTTGTACATACAATTCAATGTATCCAAATTGTTTCCTAATGCAGACACTGAGACGTGTCCATACGTTATGTCCCAGCCTAGAGGTTACTAGGACGTACATAACATGCACTCTTTGTTCACTCCCAATTACACAGACCGAAAACAAAACTAAATTTCACGATAGTTATTATTACACAACTAAAGGAGGGTAGGAGAAGGTACGGCTAAAATAACAAACAAAAAGTTCTTCTTCAAAAGGTAAAACTAAATACTCTATTCTCAAAACAAAAATAGGGAAAATAAAATACAATATCCTAACACTGCTCTACAATTTCTTAGAAAATCTCTGCTTCAAACATTAAATGTGGTAAATCTTACATAGTTTAATCAGATGAATCAGAAAACAAATGACCAAAGTGCTGGTTAGCTCATGTTTTCAGTATAT
>JAQQZY010000008.1:16332390-16349934 GCA_030068375.1 Ostorhinchus rueppellii
CACACACACACACACACACACACACACACACACACACACACACACACACACACACACACACACACACACACGAGTATTTAAGGTGGTGAAAATGGACATAATATATCCACAATGTGATTACACTGGACTGTGCCAGCCGACACCTGTTTGTCCCTCACTGACCCCCATGACATACATAAGCACATGCCTTTACTGAGGGGAAAATGTAACAGGAGCTGAGAGGAACAGTGCCAGCCTGTGGCAGCTGCTTCAAACAGCTCTGAATCAGGATATTACACACAGAGCCTACTGGAGAGGGAATGTCTGTCCCTGTCAATGGCAACTGGAGACAGAGTTGGCTTTGGATTGGTTGTTAAGGCTGAGCTAATTTCTACCATTAGTGCTACAGACAGAGATGAGGTGGTAAGAATTAATGAGACACCAACCAACCACTAGAAAGGGTAGGGGGTCATACTTTTAATCTATTGATATCAAACTCTGAACCTAGTGATAAGGTGCATATTCATTCATTCATCTTCTGAACCCACTTCATCCTCACTAGGGTTACAGGGGTCGCTTAGAGCCTATCCCAGCTACTTAAGGGGGAAGGTGGGGTACACCCTGGACATATCGCCAGTTCATTGCAGGACTGACATACCGTACAAAGAGAAATAATCACTCTTGCATTCATACCTATGGGCAATTTAAATTAACCAATTAACCTATCAGTGCATGTCTTTGGATGGTGGGAGGAAGCTGGAGTACCTGGAGAGAACCCATGCAGACACGGGGAGAAGATGCAAAGTCCACACAGAGAGATCCCACCATCAACTGGTGTTGGAATAAAACCCAGGACCTTCTTGCTATGAGGCATGAGTGAATTTGCATATGATATTTATTATTATTTATTGGTGTTTTGTCTTCGCTATGGTGGCTACACCTCCTCTAAAGGTCATAGGTCAGAGTCACCTTCAGTAGATTGATGCCCAGATACCTTATAAATCACATCCTTGGATTTGTACCACAAAATCCCTCGAGTAAATAAAATATTTACTCTGCCCAAATAGTTGAGTTTTTTGTAAAATTTGTTAACTACACTTTTAGAATGAAAGTGTAAAGCAGCACAACCGTACATTCAGAGACTTCTAAGTGACCCAAATGACTTCAGAGTCATGGGATCTCAACTCAACTGAGCACCTCTGGAAAACATCATCAGTACACCAAATGAGGTGTACTGATGTCCTATAAGAATGTTCATCCCTCCAGTAGCTGATGATGGACATGTACAATCATTGTAAGGCATAATGATGGTGTTTATGGACCATGACATAACCTGTCAAAGATTCTCAAAACATGTTCTTCATTTTCTATAGTACTACGTATGGGCATATTTTCATCAATTAATACAACCACAAAAATCTCAACATTGTTTTATTTAGAAAGTAACTTACAAAAGAGTGCAATAGTCTAAACACTGAACAGCTGGGCATTTTTAACACTGACATCTGTGTCACTCACCACAGTACATAAACATTGCAAAAACAAAACATAAATCCTTTTTTGTCTTACAAGTAGAAATTTATCTTCACTGGTTCCTCAGTTCAATCATGTTGTCAATTTAGTGATGCATCTTTGAGTTAAAAACCAAGCTATATGTTGGTTTTTCTGCATATGGTCTCCATAAAAGCTATATTTGAGAATTATCCATGGTAAACCCCCATTAAGCACCTATGAGTGCAAATAATCTAGAAGACATGTTATATAGTAACATTAAAATCAATAGATCTGGTACTTTGGTGTAAAATTGTGCAATAAAAAATAGTTTAGAACTCATACACAAAGCACACATATCACTTAATAAACTATTTAATCTATTGGTACTCAGTTCTAACCTCTGAGACAGCCATAACAGCCAGAAGTGACAACGCCAGTCAGATGTAACACCATCTCTCCTGCTTTTTGTTCAAGTCATGTAATGAGCCTGTAATGAGGTCATAAAATATTGATGCACATGCTCACGTAACACTGAGCTTCTATTGTGGTCCTCTCAACCAAAAACAAGATATTAAAGTGAAACACTTTACTCCCTCACTTGAGAGCTAAAGATGGAAGAACTACTATGAAAACAGCTGATCAAAGCATTTCTGTGAAAACAGAGTTTCTGAAGCAGATCATTTTGGTACATGTCCGAGATACTCAGGGCTAATGAATCACTGCAATAATTCAACCTTAATATAAAGTATTTGACTTGATATTATGATAAGATGTGTTTTTATGTGAGCCCATGATTTCGGACTTTGACAGCTAAAAGAGCTAAACTTAAAGCAAAGCAAACATTTCAAATCTTCTGATAAACTTCAGTTAATTTTGCTGAAACTGGCCCACCATAGGTGATTTTGGAGTTAGTCACACTTATACACAAAAATACAGACCTGAGAGGAAGAAAAGGAAAACAGAGAGCAAGAAATAGGTGATAAAAATAAAATTCTACCTTTGTTGTCTCGGCTCTGTTGATAAGTTCTCGCTCCTTCACAGTGGCATTAAATGCTGATATTCAGTCGCCAACCCGTGTGAACTGTTTCACGTTCAATTGAAGGTTAACTTAAATTAAAACATCAGTCACTGTTCAACCGAAATAGTTAGCAACATCTAAACTTAAACCCTTCACTGAAAGCATTAATATGTCGCCTGTTTTGTTCGATAAGCTTACGTTGAGTTGTATTGAGATAACAATGTCTGATTACACATGTTTTATCCACCTGTTCCTATCTCTACAGGTAACGCTAAGTTAAAGAAACATAACACACACCAGCTCACTCTATGCTAGTAGGCTCTGATGCTACCGCTACTGGATATAGGTCGCTTAGCAACTACTATTAGCGTCTTCAATGGCTGGGCTAACATGTAGCTAACAGCTAGCTACTTCGTGACAGCCTGTTTATCAACCACTTTGCTCTACGGCTATGTATTTCTCAGTTGGTAATGCGTGGTTAAAACTCGTGTCAACATTGATAGCTTCCCAATGACTCCACAGTGTGACTTGTTGCAACGCGTTCGACTTTTTTGCAAAGTACTACAATAGCGAAGAAAAACTACAACTACCTTGATTGCTAGTCTGCTGTCAAACAGTTAAAAGTGTCGTGGTAAAAAGAAGGCTTAAATACGGGCGAGCGTCAAGCGGAAAAGAGCAATTCAATCCTTCGCGTGAGCATGGTGAGTACAACTTATTTTTTTCTCTTTTCAGAAATATAACACGATAATTATTTAGATACAATAAACCATATGCAATTTTCAAGTTCGTTATCGTCAGATATGCAAGTCAACTTTTACAGCACCAGTATTACTTTTCACAGCATGGCGCACCTCAGATAACAGGATTTGGATTTATTAAAACTTAATTTGGCCATTATTGAACAGTACTGACATAATTTTGCAGCTGGTTCTGGTTATATCTTTAAGAATGAATGAATGTGTTGAATATAAAGATGGCGATGAACCTGACAGCCTAAGTATATCCTAGTTTTGTTATGCAATACTAAGTCCTGTATGGAAGGCATGGGGTCTATTTTTATTCTGCCCTCTGGTTTAGCCCATTTTAGAGACAAGAATAAACCCGGAGGTCACACTGGGGTAAACAATTAGAGTTTATCAAACAGGCCATAGTTTTTTCATAGTCTATCATTGCTAATAGCACTGTCCTTTGCTTTGTGTCTTGCAGTCTGAGCCTATCAGAGTTTTGGTGACTGGGGCGGCTGGGCAGATTGCCTATTCCCTGTTGTTCAGCATAGCCAAAGGAGATGTCTTTGGCAAAGAACAGGTAAAGAGCAGCTTTCTTTTGTTCATGTGACACACTCCCATCCTTTAATTCATTGTTGGATGCATTGTTAAGTGGTATCTGCTGGACATTCTCCAAAAACTGACCGTGAATTGGTCCTTTTTTAAATCTGAGGGTGACATTGACCAGACTGCACCTGCCACTTCCCCCGGCTGAAACTAGCAGGGAGTGTCCTTGAAGTCAATGAAATGGAAATCTGCCAGCAGTCTTAAGCTAACTCTAAACCACTTGATCCAATTGGCACGCACTGTAGTCAGTGAGCCACATGGCTTAGGCTGTCTCTCTGTGCTCTCCAGTAAATCTGCATGTCTGTATCCATGTCATATGTTCAAATCATTTATGCGTGCTACAATTCAGCATGATTTGAGTCTCATCCATCTCATTCCATTGATCTCATTGCCCATATCCTTACCTCCTCCTCAAAGCCAATTATCCTTCTCCTCTTGGACATAACACCCATGTTGCCAGTTCTGGAAGGTGTTGTCATGGAGCTGCAGGACTGTGCCCTCCCTCTTCTGAGAGGTAACAATTTGAGGTTACCTGCACATTACACATATAATTGTATATTGTAAGGACATGGATTTGACTTTGTGTAGAAGATATTCAGAGATTAAAGGAATTAGCACTAACTGGAATTTTTAATGTAAGAGGTAGAGGTGTGTGTCTTAACACTCAACTTTTATTGTAGACAGCACCTACAAGTTCTGGTTTTGCTGGTCTGTGGCTGTTTAACCATATAACTTTTTTTAAGGAAGGCGAAGTCTATGCGATCATCTATTTTTTTTGTATGCATTTTTTCTTTATTGGAGATATGCCTGCATGTTAATACATATTTAGGCTTATATACATTGATATTATTTAAATCACGAACCCTTGTAATCACATGCTGAATGCCACTAGCTTTCATTCTAAATATTGAAGGCAGTAAGGACTAATTTAACTTGACAAACTTAACCAATTTAGGTTCAGAGACACTTCATGTGGACCATAGCTTTTTTTCTTTAATGACTCTCATTCCTGTCATGATGTCAGTTGTGAGGCGCCATTATCTGCCATCTCCATTGTGACCTGGAATTTTTCCCTTATAATGGTACTATCCTTTGCTTTGTTTAGACGGGGGCTGTGAGAGGCCCCTGTATTAACCAATTGTGCAGCAAAGACAACGATCATGAACTGAGATGGGTCCAGCAATTCAGCACAATACTGGTCAAACATGGAGTGTAGATCCAAAATACATTTTCAAAACCCAATGTGTGTCTCAGATAGAATGAGTCACTTATGAAGTTTGCTTCCAAACAGTGAATTAGGGTAAAATTTGATGGTGGTGAGTAGTTCAGTTTTTATTTTGGTGTTTATCTCATGCACTTTTGTCTCAAGTTAATGGTTTACTTTTTCATTTAATCAGAAAAACAGATGTGACAACACTTACTTCTAGTTCCCATCTTATTACAAATATCTTCCTGCAGAAATGGATCTATTGCATCAAAACACTAAAACATCTGAAGCTGGTTCATATGACAAACAGTTTTAATTGTAAAACATTGTGATCTATATCAAACATGTAAACAAAAATTTTATTCAGTCACGTAGTCATTCATTTAAACCATCAGAAAACACAATGAGGGAGTCTCTTTTATTCTGTTTTTAGTTGTGCTGAGGTAGATTAAATAAATACACAAGTTGAGCCTGGTAGCAGTAAATAGAGTAAAGACACTGGACATATTGCTTACAAAAACTGCCAATGCTGCTCAGTGCTAAATATAAAGTGTAAATGTTTAAGGCACGACAAAAAGTACCACTGAATATTATCTTTCTGCTTCCATAGAGATTGTCCCCACTGACAAGGAAGAGGTTGCTTTCAAGGACCTGGATGCAGCCATCCTTGTGGGCTCCATGCCAAGAAAAGAGGGCATGGAAAGGAAGGACCTGCTCAAAGCCAATGTGGCAATCTTCAAGAGCCAAGGAGCTGCTCTGGAGAAGTATGCCAAGAAGACTGTTAAGGTAAATGGTTACTTTCACCAAGTCACCTCAATGAGTCCTTATTGTCAGCTGCTTGCTATAATTTTTTTTTTTAGCAAGGGTATAGAATTGTTTTCACTTCTTACACTTTTTTTTTTTTTAGTCCAATACACTATATTAACTCAGGGATGGATAAATATATCAGCCAAGGTGTATGTTTTGTTTTTTGTTTTTTTATATACTTGTATGTACTAAAAAATGCATAAATTAAATGAGCAGCGTTTGCATTATTATAGAAGTAGGCTGTAGTTTTGAAATGTTCTTGTGTATTTTCAGGTTCTAGTTGTGGGAAACCCTGCCAACACCAACTGTCTGATTGCAGCCAAATCTGCTCCTTCCATCCCTAAAGAAAACTTCTCCTGCCTAACCCGCCTGGACCACAACAGAGCTCGCTCTCAGGTGTTTCCCATAAGACTCCACACTGCACTTAAACTTATTCACAAGCTACACTTCTAGATGTTCAGTTGTAAAAGTCCATACAACTAAAACTTGTAACATAACCTTTTCCCTTGGGTGCTATAGGTGGCAATGAGATGTGGGGTTCCTGCCACCCATGTAAGGAATGTGATCATCTGGGGCAACCATTCGTCCACCCAGTACCCAGATGTGCATCATTGCCTTGTCAACATGTCAGGGAGTGACCTGGCCTGCTTTGATGCAGTCAAGGATGATGCTTGGCTCAAAGGAGACTTTATCGCTGTAAGTTGAACAGATTTAGAATCGGTAAAAATCATTTGATTTGTGAATCCACATGGTTCCTGTAGGTAGCCACTGTAATCATACAGGAAATGGAACATGATAATTCTAGATTATTATAGTTAATATTAAAGAAGTGTTTTTTGTTTTTTTTTAAATTCTACTCTCCACTAGAAGTTAGATTTTTGGCATTATTTCACATTTAGTCACCTACTAAAATGATGAGAATGATTTTGGGTACCTACAGTGATAATTGTTCTATAGATCTTCTATGATTAAAGATGTGTGTGTGTGTGTGTGTGTGGGGGGGGAAATCCAAGTATTTAAGATGTGTACATAAACATGTCAAACTCTTTTATTGTTTAGTGAATCCCTTCAACTATGAAGCTAGAATTACCTTTTGGTGTTTTGATATAATAGAAATTATAATGTTGGAACTGAATCTAGACCTGAAAATAGCTGCTGATGTGCCTGTTTAGGTTCTTTTTTTTTTTTTTTTTTAAATCATAAAGCAAATCAATTAATGTATTAAGTGTTAATTTACCATTTAATCTGACTGTCAGTGATGTGCTCTTAAACACTAGCTTTATGATAATGTATATGCATCTGCATTGTAGACAGTGCAGCAGAGGGGTGCTGCAGTCATCAAGGCCAGGAAGCTGTCCAGCGCCATGTCTGCTGCCAAAGCCATCTGTGACCACATGAGAGACCTCTGGACAGGCACCTCAGAGGTAAAGACCATGCCAGAGATATAGTAGTTAAATGGAAATGTATCCATGTAGCCACATTTTATCAAAAAAGCAAAGCTTTCATCTGCAGTTTTTGTTGTTGGTGTTGTAAAATTCAACCCCCCTCCCATGCATCAGTTTTTGTACTCGAAGTCACTAGCTACTACCATCTGAACCAACTTCTTTAAAATTAAAGAGAACTATATAATTTGTCTTTTTGAGAAGTACATTTTTCATTCTTTTTTTCTTGTTTAACATTGGTCTACTGTACTTGTCATATTTGTGCATGCACATGCCAACATGATGTATGTCTGCCTTAATTTTTTTTTCATTTTTACCAGTAGTACAGCTAAACTAATATTTATTCTGAACTCCAAGTTCTTCAGAGTGGAGTAAGGTGACTTCATTTCAACAGTCTGCATGTAACATTTAACAACTTCTTATACCCCTTTTTTTAGTAATGTGATGACCGATACTATTCTAGGAAATATGCTATTTTCCTTTTCAGGGTGAGTTCATATCTATGGGTGTTTACTCCTCTGGAAATTGCTATGGGGTACCAGAAGACCTCATCTACTCATTCCCTGTCCAGATCAAGGTAAGACTCTTTAACTTTGAAAGCAAAGCACATGCTTTGGTGTCAGCTTACTGTGGTTTCAGAAATGGTCTTCCTTGATTTTCGTGTGTGTGTGTTCCTGAGAATGAACAATGAAGGGGAAGGTGTTTTTTTTATTATCATATGCTAAATGATAATCCAGAACATCATAACCAGAAATAAAACTTTGTATCAGACTCAACTGGACTTTTTAAAAAGTGCAAAGTAATTAAAATAAATGGATTTAAAAACTATGTAAATCAATAATTAAGTAAAAAGACTAATGAACCTAAAATGTCACCCAACACTACAGTGACTGTTGGCTAGTTTAGTGGTTCAGTGGCCAGATGGATGTTGGGTAGACTTTTTCTGAACATGCTGCAAATGGTAGGACCATAAAAAGTGTGTGTGTGTCATAAAACTGTTGCCTTGTTTGTAATGACGCTTTGCTCTCACACTGTAAAAATGTTGAAAGTAATGTGCTTTTTTTTTTTTTCTTCTTCTTCTTTTACAGGACAAGTCCTGGAAGATTGTGGAAGGCTTGGCCATCAATGACTTTTCCAGAACTAAGATGGATGCCACAGCAGCAGAACTGATGGAGGAGAGAGACACAGCTGTGACCTTCCTGAGTTCAGTATGACTCGACCCTGTAACACCATCTGACCAGCAGTTGGGCAACTCCAAAACTCCAGACGCACGTCTGTAAAATAACACTCCACCAATCCCTGCTTTACTCTGTGTGTCTGAAAAAGTTTGTGTTTATGAGTGTAAAGTTGGATTTATACTTGTGCATTAGGTTTTGCAGGCCACAGTTGCAGTTTGTGAACTGATAAAATCAAGTGTTGATGTACTGTAGAAAATAATTCCTTTACTTCAAAATGCATACGTATAGCTCCACCTTATTAGTATGTCCATAAAACATATTGCCAACTGTTACAAGTCGAATTTTTCTGGGGGTAAATGAAACCTGGATTATTGTTACATAGTTCAGAATGCACTAAATCCTCAAACACTGGAATTGATAACTTTTGAATCTGAAACAATAAAATATTTGACATTAATCTTATTTTGTTTTGTTCATTTACAATCTGTGAAATCTGACTCCAAAGGATTGGGGATGATGGGCAAGTTGTTGATCCACTTGCTCACAGGTGAAGGCAAGTGTATTAATGTACTGTGTAGTGGTTTTGCGATGGACCGTCAACCTGCCTGGGGTTTAACTCAACTTTAGTACAAGTTCAAGGTACACAGTGCTCAGCAATCTTAAGAATGGGTCAAACAACTGAACTATGTGAAGCTTTAGTTCTCAGCAAAGATGTCTGAATGTTGTTGATCAAAAATGGTTTGGCTCTGGATCTGCTTGTCACTATTTGGTGTATACCTACTGCTGTAAATACAAAAAGACAAAGAACTTGTTTTGAAATTGAATCACCAGAACAAACAAGACCTAAATCAACAATATTTTTCCACTGATATCAGAAAAGGGCAGAATAGTACCAGGTTATTTAAATGTATGGTTTAATTGTATTGTCTACTTTTAAAATGTGAAATGCATTTGGATGGAAACCCACTACGAACCTTCTTGAATTGTATTCCTTTTAAAATCAGTGTGTGGGAATATACATGGATAAATGTGATTACCACAATCGTTTACTCTAAAGTAAAAGATCTTTACGTTCTCTATATTTCTCCAACACTTAATTGATGTGAAGGCTGAAGGACCGACAATGCATCAGCTCCACCAGAGGGAGGCGGCATTTTCTCACTTTTCCTCTAATAGCATGGTTAGGATTATGTAACTTCTTCAATCACTATGAACATTCAGTAGTTGTAACCAGAATATGTCACTGGTCTTGCAAACAATTATTCAAATAGGTCAACGGAAATAATAAAAAATATCGCTCATCTTTATTAAGTTGGGAACTGCTGTGCACTGGATGAAGGAGGGATTTGTATTAGCTAAATTACACCGGCATCTACATAAGGGCTGACTTATTAGCTACTAAAAGATATTAAGTTGCAACGAGTTGAGTCTTGGATTGTGTTTTAGTGCTTGGTGTCCTATAATTTTGGCAGTCTTTAACCCGGAATTGTCAAAAACTGTAATCTAACGTAGCGAATCCTGATTGGTCGTCAGAACTGCGTAACATAAATCTGCGCTGTGATTGGCTGCTCTCCTCCAGCACCCTTCCCATTCGTCCCTGCTCGGAATGGCAATGTAGTGTAGGGTATCTTAAAAAAAATCTACTAATCACCTTTTTAATAAGTTTTTTTCTGATAACCTGTTGAGATACTACCAGGAGGTGTTGAACGGAAGCAGGGGCACGGCATGCTGAGGTGAACGCGTGTCCAAAAAAAACCCCAAGATAAATTTGTGAGTCCCGCTGTCTCCTCTGTGGGCTTGCTGTGGTCCTTAGCCCCACTGACTGGACAGGCCGACCCCTCGACTTTTCTTCCGCCTTCATCCTACATTAATACAGTAAGAAACAGCTTCAAAATCATTGTAGCACTGTGTTTTTGACGTTAACCACGTCCCCGCGTGTGATGTGTTGAGGTTCCGCATTGTTTTAAGGTTAGCTCACGCGTAGCCCCAGTTACATTTCTCAAAATCGTCCGTTTTTTTCCCCTTGTGTGATGTTCAGGGAACGGTCGTTAACGTAAGTGTTGCGCGTGTTTAGGCTGTGCACACTTAAAACAGCGCCAGTGTTTGGTGCTTGAGTACAAGCTGTTCATCTCCATCTATCGTTCATTAATTTCCGCAGCCTCTAGCTTGTGAAGTTCTCGACAAGCCAATGCGGATGGGGTCCATGAAGCTCACATCTTCTGTTAATAATTGTCAGGTTAAGTGGAGCGGACTGGTGTAAAAGTGGTGGGAGACGCCGACAGTGTGGCAATAAGGAAATAAATGAAAGGAGGGAGAAGCGATAACTGGACCAGAGGTTGGGAGTCACATTGAGGATTTGTGACGTCGTTTACAGTATAGGGGCTGGAAAATGAAAAAGAGGCACTGCAAGCAATAAAAAATACCAGTCTGTCTTTCTCTCCATTAAGACAAGAGTGTCCGGATGAACGTTTCCCTTTGCTTTATTGTCAGTAGAGGACATTTTATCCTCTATTGAAGCGTCAGTTCTGGATGGACGAGTTAAAGACAAGGAAACTTTTTCTTTTTTTTAACTAATGTATGGTCGATCACACTTGGACAGTCAACGTTTTGTGGGCTCATTTTTTTCTAGTTGATCAGTGTTGGATTTGTCTTGTTATTTAACCGTGTGTTGCTGAAGGCAAGGTGAAACATGGCACTTTATGTAGAAGGTAAGTGATGCAGGAGTGGACAGTACAGCTGCTTTTGAACCTCAGATGGAATCACACTGAACCCCTGTTTAAAGCAAATGCTCAGGACACTTGTATTGCTATTGATCAAATCAGAAATGACATTTTCCAGTTTCTCCAGAGAATTCCCTATCTTCCAAACACACAATCTAGTTTTCCACTCATTTAAATATAACATGTTTTTAGATTTTCAGGGATGTCAGATGAGGCAGTGTGTGATTCCTCACATGTGGCAAGATTTCTGTTCCAAGATAAATGACTGTCCTATGGCAATGCAGTTTATAGCACAGTGTGATGCGTTATGTTAAGTAGGAATGTTGAGCTGGGGTGATCCATCCATTAGTTCAGCAACATGAGGAATTAGTATAATGTATAAAGCAAAAATTGGTAATTTTCCTTTGTTCTGGCTTCTCACATGTGGCTATTTGCATGTTTTTCTTTATAGCTTTTGGTGTGTTACAGGAAAAAAATGACATGTTGAGTAAGTTTGGTTTTGATTGAGTTAAGTTGTCTTCTGTTTTTATATGATATGTATTGCACTAAAGAAATTAAGATGGATTAGTAGACGTGGCACAACATTTTACAAACCTGTTAACAGATAGTGACCAAATATTAGTTAATATTAGTCATATATATATATATATATATATATATATATATACAGAAATACTGTCTTTTTGTAAAAATAATAGCTCAGTGTCCTCATTTACTAATTAATTATTTTGTTTAAAGTGGTTTGCATTCATTTATTTAGACATTTGTCACTTGAATTTAATGTTAAGTTAATTTATTTGCCTTTTTAGTCTCAAAATGTTTTGTGATACCAGCCATTTCATAGGCTTTCAGGCTTTTTTGCTTAAAATTATTATTATTATTATTATTATTATTATTATTATTATTATTATTATTATTATTATTATTAGCCTATAAAAATCCACTGCTGGTTGACCTCTAATTGTTAACAATAAATTTGCTTTCCATTAGTATATCAGCGCTTTATAATGGATTTATAATATTAATTGTATAATGCAGCAGTTAATTGATAAGTCAACAACTAGACTAATTTAAAAACTACCCTATACACCTTTTAAAATAGACTGTCACTACTCAAAGTGCTTAAGGCTTACACTTGTTTCAGTCACATATTCTCTTTGTATTGGCATAAATGAAACAATTATTCTGCCTTGTGAATAGTTTACATGTCACTGTCAACAAGACATGATTTAACCTTAGAAACCAAATCTCATTTATTTACAAATATGGTGTCAATTTCAGAGTATTTCCAAATGTTTCAGCCACTTCATCATTGCTTAAAAGCCTTTTGAGCACAAGTGAACAACTAAAAGTTGACTGTTTAATTATACTTACCCGTGACAAAATTATCATGGAGCATAGTTTTTCTTTTTTCGTTTTCTTTTTTTTTTTTTTTTTAGATTCAACATAAATGGTTGCAATTTCAGGAAATGACTGAATAGAATGGAAAAATGTATTTGCTGGAAAACCAGATTGAGGTTTATCCTGGTCTTACTCATTACTAGTTTATGATGAAATTATGGCAACATTTTTTTTGAGGAGCTTGCTTCCTGTTCTCCAGAAACGATGAGTTATTCTTAAATGAAGATTCCTTCTGCTTCTGCACTGTATGATAAGAAGAGGACTGAAACGCAGACATTTAGCAGTCCAGAATTTCTAGATGGAAGATGATCTACCGAGTCATGTGGTGAACCCCAAGGTCTTCTGTTGGACAAAAATGTATCTGTAAATGTCATGCAGACACTCTAGCTACTAGGCGTAATATTGATACTGGTTACTACAGTAAATTGAACATTTAACTCCTTTATCATAAAGATAGTGAAAATATCCTATTTTTACTGCCGTATCCTGTCATCAGCATGATACATTTCCTATTTTTTAACGTCTTTCTTCTGCATTTTATCTAAAACAATCTCATTTGTGCACCAAAGGTTGCCAGTGTGTAAAGAAAAGTCCTATTAAAAAATGCTTGTGTGCTTTTCTTGTCTGAACATGCTCCACCGTTTATTGGACACATTCAGTGTTTATGCTTCAATTATCTCAAGGCTGTAGTAATTTGTGATATGAGGCCAAGCCTTCATCTTTGTACCTCAGACCTGTTGCATCATCACTGACTATATATTCATAATTAAACCCACATTCTCAGAAGCCATCGTTATATTTTAATGCTTGTGTACGGTTTATCTGTCATATATGCCCTGCTTAAATACTAGAATGCCATCAAGTTTAGCTTTTTAGGTGTCAGATAAGTTTCATATCTAACTCAAAAATAAAAATTGAAAAGAGCTTATGACAATGTCATTTCATTGAATAAAGCCCCCCCCCTTTTCTTTTTTTTTGGGGGGAGGGGGTGTATGATTGACACGAAGTATGACCGTATTAATCCTGTACTTCGGTATCTGGACTGGCTTCCTGTGGCTCAGAGAATAGACTTTAAAACAGCTCTGCTGGTGTAGAAGTCTCTCCATGGTCCAGCACCAAAGTACATCTGTGATATGGTGGTCCCATATGAACCATCTCAGACCCTGTGAACCTCAGGGACTGGTGTTTTGCTGGTGCCCAGAGTCAGGACTAAACATGGTGAAGCTGCATTTCAGTTCCATACAGGTAAACTGTGGAAAAGTCTTCCTGATGATGTGAGACAGACCTCTACTCTGACAATGTTTAAATCCAGGCTGAAAAAAGCTCTGTTGAACTCCACATAGAACAACTGAAAGTATTCTATCTGCACTCTTCTCTTTTACTCTGTTTTAATTGATTATTATTCATGTTTTATTGATTATGTTTTAAAATTGTAATTGTGTGTTTTTCACCTGTCTCTTTTCCATCTTTGTAAAGCACTGTGAATTGCCCTGTGTATTAATTGTGCTTTACAAATAAATTTGCCTTGCCTTGGCTATATTATTAGCTTCAGTACACCTAGCATAATATCCTGTGACAATTTTGATGAAAAATTACTTAAGTAGTTTAATATGCTGGTAATTCTTTGGACAATTTTTTGTTGTTGTTGTTGATTATATTATTCTTTCTTCTGCCAAAAACTCTAATGTAATTGATAATGCTTTTCTTTTTCTTATCACATTTCCCCTTTTTAAGTGATTTTTTTTTTTTTTTTCTTGCTCATTTGGAGGTTGTGGTTGATGTTGCTCATCACCACAATGTGACTAGTCCTCATACGCACATTGTGATGACCACACTTAGACATTTAAGTGTCCAGCCGTAAATCAATCAATCAATATTTTTTTTTTCCTCTCTTCATTTCTAAAAAAGCCATAATGATTCTCATGTATTGCTTTTGGCAATTATGCCTCAGATTAACAGAAAACATACAGTTGCATATGATGTTTGTTGGACTCTACCATTGTGAGAAATGCAGTTAATTTGTAGCTTGTGAATTATAAAACTTTGCATTTGCTTTCGTAGGTTTGAGAAAAGGAGTGGCCAACGGAGGGATGGCTCAGTTCCAGGAAATGATGCGGCAGCAGCTGGAGAGCTCTATGCACACGGAACTGGAGAAACTGCTGGACACCTCCACTGGGGCTGAGAGAGATGTATGCTTCCTCCTTCTTCCACTCTCTCTACCTCGTCTGTATTTCTCTGACCATCTGGTTGTGATTACAAGGGTGGTGGAGCTACAGATGAAGTCTGGGAAAACATAGGAGTGACACATACTCTAACACAGTGCCAATGAGGGTTCCACCTACATGCTTACACATACACACAGCAAAAGTATACGTCATACTATTACAGTGGGTGAGGTTTTTAGGCAAATACACTTTTGACCCGACTTAGATCCTGGTTTGATTGAAATGTTGAATGAATAATGTGCCTTGGAGATGGAGTGCTCGTGTTAATTTTTACACTTCAAAAAACTTTTCGCCAGTGTTATAATCCTGAATGAACTCTATTGTTTGAAGTGGATATTTGTAGTAAATGAATGAATTGGATCTAAACTTTCTCCTAAACAGAAATGAGAAACACTTCAAATCTGAGTGTCATTTCAAGCCTACATGTGTAGTTTGCTCTTCTATAAGTTGCTGTAGACACTTAGAGGAAGATATGACTCTACACAGAGATAAATTCAAACACAGAACTTTGCAGTTATTCTTAAAGAAAAATAAAGGCTTGTCAAAGTGTTAACCATTACCAAAGATACCAGGCGTGGTCTGGAAATTCATACGCACTTCCAGAAAAGTGTCTGTGTAAAAATGCCTGTGTAAACATAACCACATGCAAGACAGTTAACCCATGCCCTCCAGAAAGAGGTTATTCTTGCTTTCAATTACAGATAAAATAACTTTATATATACTCTGTGTTTATTTTTTATGTCAATGTGTCACTAACCCTTTTCTCCATCTTATGTTATGTAAACACTCATTGTTCTACGTATAACTTTGTAAACTGAAGCCAATTGCTGTGAGATGAGTACAGATCTAATCAAATCCAACTTCTGTTTTTTTTTCTTAGGTGTCAAAGAAAGACTTTGAGGGCTTCAATAATCTTTTTCACAGATTCCTGCAGGTCAAGGGGCCCTCAGTGGAATGGATCAAAATACAAAGACCTCCAGAAGATTCGGTAAGTCTGTATGTGAAATTGTGCTTGTGTCTGAAGAAAGTCTGTTCTTTATCTAGTCTGTTCTTTGTTTGTATTCATGTAAAATAACACATCATGTTTCTGTATCTCATGAATGTTTATTTGACATACTTTATTTTGAGTGGTGTGTATACACAGAGATCTTATCCAAATATACACACACTGAGTGTTTCATTGTTATCGTTTAAGTACCATGAGCTGAAAAAGAATAGTAGAAAAAACAAAAACAGGCATTAAGCAAAAGTAAAATTAAATTATTTTAATGCCTGTTTACATTTTAGCAAACAAATTTGGTCCTCATTAACATGGACACTGACAGGTCAGAGTACAGACCCAGCCAGTTCCATCTCTATTCATGCCCCTTGGTCTTGTATAGCCTCTCAAAGTTATAGTAATGTATGATTTAGTACTAATTTTAGTAATTTGACAGTTTTAATTACTGATAGCTGTTAAGAGTTTGTCGAACCTTACTCGACTGCATTGTTCCGTGGTTTGTCACAGAAGTAACATGGTAAGTCTCCTAACTGTGGCTTTACTTTTCCATAGCAGTATGAAATGGCTTAACATATATTGTTTAAGCGTTTTGATTTGGACATAGAGGAGAAAACTGTAGAAAGAATGTGTCTGTTTTTATGTTGTTCCACTTTCTCTCCCCTGATTTCTGCCTCCTGTAGCTTTAAGTTTTGAGGCGTCTGACAAAGGGTGTTCTGAAACACTTTACAAATGCATGCACGTCTCTATGTTTGCTTGTCTGGTTAACTCCGATAAACTCAGATGATAATAGCCATAGAGAAACCAAGGAGTATAGGCTGCTCCATTAACCTGATTTGAGCAAGCAGCATTGCTCACAAAATACAGTTGTTGCATGCAAGTGTTTACACATTGCAGTCATTCTCACAATCAGAACTGACCTTTGAGTTTGTCTAGTAGTATTTGCTGTTATAGTGCTTGAACTCTGAGTTTGAGAGAATAGGAGTGAGAGCTGGGGCTGCATGGTGGCTCACCTGGTACAGCAGTATCGTATAGGCTGTCATTCCACTATTCCCACTCTCTCAACATCATCCAGTAAAAGCAATAAATGCCATAAAATTAGTCGACACTATATTAGAGCTTCCAGTTTAGCCATGAGTCAAAAATCTGTTTCTAGTCCCACCTTGAGAGTTCATCAGTCATTAGATGAGCTGTCCATCCTGACTCAACTAATTCCACAAACATCACAAGGCTTTTTCTGCAGTTTTTCTCTGTTGTAGTTGTTGCTATGACTTTTCACTTAATAGATGTCATGCAGCGCACATATGGTCACTTTCACAAGTAAACATATGACTCACTATATCCTGGCAGACAGACAGACTTGGAATTTGAACGTGGATAGACAGTATAGTCTCAAACTTAATGTGAAAATGACAAATGTGATTATGTTCTAGGGGTGGGTATTGCCAACAACCTTGCGATACGATTCGCAATACAGGAGTCACGATACGATATGTATTGCGATACAGGGGTATCCCGATACATGGTCTTAAAGGCGATGCGTATCCCGATATTTTACATTATGTGACATATAATTAAAAAAAAAAAAGACATGTTGACCCAAATGTTATTTTTATTCTGCTGTAGTGGATCAGTTACAATGTAAGAATTGTAAAAACAAATATAAACAATATAATATAAACAATAATAAATATATAAACAATATAAACAATACCAAGTCTTTGCATATGTAGGATAACAGTGCT
>JAQQZY010000008.1:16353972-16366584 GCA_030068375.1 Ostorhinchus rueppellii
CCCCCCCCAGAATAGGTCTATGTTGATGCAAGACTCTCTTTATTCCAGCACCATCTTACAAATGAAAATGTATTTATGTTAGCATCATGGGCTCTTTATTTAATATTTGGCTAGGCAGTATAAACAAAACAATTTTTCAGGTTTATGTTATATTTAGGTATTTTCTTTTTGTATTGGTAATAAGGCTAAAGACAATTTACAAAGAGTTTAATTTCATCGTCCATGACTAATGATAACCTAGTACAAACAGAATTTCAACATAAATGGAAACTTTAACATTGCTTTCTATTCAGAAATAGTACTAAGACAATAATAATACAAATGATAATTGACAGAGTAGGTTGTGGGTAGGCAAATAATGTTACTGCCTATTTAGGTACTTCAGCTATATGAGTTCTGATGTTATATTATATTATATTATATTATATGAAAAATTCATACAGCACAAGAAATTAAAGCAGTGTCCTGGATGATCTGTCTTTGGCCCAGCACTACAAACGTATGAAAGGGAAAAAAAACCTGGAGGATTGCTGTTCAGATAAACCTGGTGGTTCTGAAATATGGCTTTTATAATTTGGAAGTATTCATCTAAAGTTTTTCTAGTTTGCTGTTTGATTCAGGTCTATTTTTATCTGATACACTCATTTTCTGTTTGGGAAATTCACTCTTTTCATGTACCATCTAGTGCAGTAGCATTCATCACCAACAAGATATTGTTCATAAGTTCTACCATGAATATCAACACTTGCCTAGAGATAATTTTGCCAGAAAGTTTGTTGTTTCAGGCCAAAGAGGGTCCTGTTGATCATAAGGTACGATACCTTCCCTTTAGTATCGCTTAGCTGTTGTACAAAGTGTTCCCATCAAACCCTGTTATAGGCTATATGGCCACTGCAGTCCTAAACTCAATATTTAGTTTTGAGTAGGGAGCATGTTGACTATCAAGCTGAACCAGAAACACAAGTAAACAATAGCTTAATCCTGCCCATGTGATTGCTAGGACTAAGGTGAAGTGGGGCCTTTAGCCCTGTGTGAATACTGTTGTTGACTGCAGATATTTGGTGGGCAGACACCAGCTCAGACGGCCCCTCTCTGGATCCTAACCCAGAGGCTATTTATGGTGCTCTCTCTTTGCACTATGTCGCTATTATGCCCACGTTCCCTCAAGCTGCAACATCTTATATTCACCTGACCTTGCTGAAGCAATGCTCAAAAATATCTTTTTGGTCATAACCGACACAGTTGTAGAGAAGAGTGACCACACAACAACTTACAGCAGAGTGACCAGCTGAAAGATTGTTTAGTAATACAATTCCATTCTCAAATAAGTGTTAATTATATGAACCTAAATTTTATTCACAAAAGCCATAGAAAATCTCAAATGTTTAAATTGAGAAGACAAACCATCTTCAGACAAAAAATGGGTAATTAGGAATTTGATGAGAGCATATTACAATTTTTTTAGATTAAGGCTTGTACAGCATACTGTTTACAGCTACAGTACGAAGTTTTAAAAGTACTTTTGACAATAAGTGCTGTCATCAATATCATGTTCACTCGTCTGTCAGCCTTTTATCCATTTCAGCTATCCCATCTCCGTCAGCTTCTGGGGTTGAACTTTGTTCAGAGATGTGATGTGTCCATCTCTGGCGGATACTAGTCTGAGCTTCTGCTTTATCTGCTATTACACAGACACACATATACACAGTCAGCAGTACAAGCCAATGTTGACAACACACCGTCCTGCTGGACTCCTCCCCTTGGACTGAGCAGTTCAACAAATTTATTCTGCAAGCAAACTCAATTAGTACATTCTTCTGTCTTGCATGAGAAGGTTCAAAATAGTTTTCATTTTTTAAAGAGTACATGGACATCCTTGAAAGGGACACACTGTTATTGCTGTTATTTATCTTACAAATATGTGGTACATTGTTACCTCCGCCAAGGAGGTTATGTTTTTGCCGGCATTTGTCTGTTTTTTTGTTGTCTGTTTGTTTGTTTGTCTGTCTGTCTGTTAGCAAGATAACTCAAAAAGTTATGGACAGATTTTCATGAAATTTTCCCAGATTGTCAGAAATAGGGTATCCTACAGATGACTAGATTTTGGTGGTGATCCGTACATTCAGCGCCATCTAGTGGATGAAAGTACAAACAATGCCTTGGCGGAGGTCTGCGCTCTCCGAGTGCTTCTCTAGTTTTAATTATATTGAGCAAGGGATTTTTGATAGAGTTTTAATTATTTGGTAGCATCACCCAGCCCTAATTATGCCTGTACTCCATCTCCTTTCACTCCTGACTTATATTACACAAAAGACCTTTTCCATACCAAATTTGGGACTCAAATATCAGCTTTGTGGCAGAAATCACTGACATTGAAGCAAAACTAACATAGCTAAAAGCAGAGTTATCCAATCAAGCTTCATTAACTGGGATCTCAGCTGAGAAGAGAAAGGGCACTGAACATGACCTCAAACTTTATTATTTCCTGTTGCCTTATGCTTTTAACCCTAGAAGTAATCAGTCTGTTAAAGTGTGTGATAATAGGACCATACTCTTGCCTGGTCTTCTCTTTACATTTTTGAGTGTTAGGGAATCTTCAAATGAAATTTTCAGGCTTTTTTACTACATATCTACATTAACTGCATGAAGTGAAAGGCGATACATCACTGTTATCTGGTGACCTCTCATATCAAGTCAGTGCAGCCCATGGATTAATGATTAACCAAACCCAGTCTTGTGTAAAAAAGCTCTCCACCCCAGAAGCATCAACTGACAAACTTACCAGCTTTCCCCCTTTTCATGTCACAAACTGTTTATTAACCAGCACTGCCTTACTCTCTGAAAGATGAAAAAGACTATCAGAAAAAAACAGTAAGTTTAGGAGTTTTAGTACAAATGGAAATGTATGCTTTGTTCACAGTTGGGTCAAAAGACCAAAACACTACTTTAAAATAGGTTCTGGGTCACAGTTTTCTCATGTAGCATCTATCTTAATGTGTATTCCCTCTTGGCTTCACCTCTGTATACGGGTATGCAGAGCACTGAAATGCATCTTTGTTTGATTTGTAAACAGATACCTCATTGAGGATCACTCTAGTTAAATTTGCTGTGTATAAACACAAAGCATCTTGGGAAAAATTAATAGGTTTACAAAACGCCACATTTAAATGCCAGTGCTTGACTTGGCTCCTAGTTAGCATGTTAATGCTATCCTGTCTTACAGTCCTCTGGCTAAGAGGACTATATTCTCAGACACAAACCATGATGGTGTTATTAGAAATAGGGCATTTTAAAATCACGTGTTTACCAGGCAGAAAAGTTCTTAAAACAGCCCTATTAACTTGTAATTTGGAGAGTGTGGGACAGTGTAGCTTTACCCAAATTTGGAGCAAAAACTTATCAACTATTTCAGAGGACATAGGCTTTCTATACAGAGATGTGCATCCTGGATACAAGAGGTGATTAGGATCTTTGAGTCTTTAAATTTACTTCACCAGGAATATTAGGTTTACTAGAAATAATGAGGGCATACTTCACAGAAAAAACAGAGACTAGGGTCCATGCAGTAGCATGTTCACATTAGTAAGAAAAGCTCAAACATTAAAGTATAAAGCTTGTAGAGGCAAAATGACACAGGAGAGCACCAACAAGTATAAGTATTATCCTGGAAAATAACTGTTGGAGATGCATTTTCTGCACTAGCACAGTCAATATCTGGGTCTATACTCAAACTGCAGATTTTCAAGATTTTTCTATATTTTTAGAGAACATTGTGTGAGGAAATACAACAGGACAAGCTGTTCCATAAAGCTTTCCTTAATCCACAGTAGTTGTATTTAAGGTTATGCTGTACACTAGTCATAGACTCTTCACACCTGTTGACACAGTTGCTGTTGTATCTGTTTTCAGGTGGGACTCACCTCCTCCTCCTCTTCCTCCCATGCTGATCTCTGATCCCTATTGGCTTCAGTTCCACAGGAGGCAGAGCTAAGAATGGGGTAAGAGAGCTGAGAGCAGACTGCCAAAACAGCACAAGCTTTGGAGGCCTTCTCGCCTGTACAGGTAAGATGTGCAGATGTGCACAAACAACCTTTAGAAAAATGTCTGTAATTTATACAAGAATGTCATTTTGCAGTTAGTGGTATGAAGTTCATCCGTCACATGGAGGACTCACAAGATTTAGAAATGTGTATAAAAACTTGTGTTGAATGAATAGGCCCTTGAAAATATTTTTATCAATATAAATGCTACAATGGAGATTTACTTGAACACACTTTGTTCTTCTAGATTTTCTCAGTGTACCATTCACTAAATTTGTTGTTTTACTTGTACAACACTGTGAACATTACAGTTTATGTTGCATCTTACAGTTTTATTTTAGCACCTTACAATTTACTCATCCAGGTTTATTTATCCAGGTCTATTTTTATACTTCTAATTTATTATGTGTATTGTGTCTGCTCTTCTATTTTTCTGTATTTCTACTGTGTGTCGTGCTGAGGCTACATTTTAATTTCCCAGTTTGGGACCTCTAAAGTGCATCTTTCTATTGACATATATATATTAATCTAAGCTAAAAGTGGGTTAACCTCAAGGCCTTTAACTACTAACTGCTATTGTTTCATGTTAGCACACCCATCCCCCACAAGGTGAGGCATTTACCTCACACCACCTTCGATCAAGTGGAAACCACAGTGGTTAAACACAGCCCACCATTGTCAAGAAGATTACTGGCAGATCTAATCAGTGTGGCACAGACCTGTTTTCTATGTTGATCAACGAAACTGCAAACAGCATCATTATCCATCTGGCCTGCTGTTGCTAGGATCTTGCCTATCTGCTATGTTTCATACGATGAGCAGGATGAACCAAAGACATCACCTAGTTTAACAGCCCAGTAATTTATTTATGCATTGTAGTCAATAGCCCCTTATACACAGCACTTCTGTTCCGGGAATATTTCGCCTTTATTCTGAAATGACACCTGTGTAAACTAAATGGTGGGATCATTTGGTCCTGCCTCTGTTATGGCTCTGTAACAGCTGTGGAGGTAGTAACAGAGCTGTGATAAAGGTGTAATTATGATTCTGGAACGCTGTGTAAAAATAAGCGTGGGCTGTTTACAGTAAACAAACATATCAACACAACTAGAAAGTTGTAGAACAGGGGAGACGCCAAGATTCGTGAGCTGCTGTCACTTCGGACGGAAGACTCCATTGTTGTTTTGAAAACCAACACCGCTATGCTCAGGGTATTTCTAAGACGCAAGTTATACGTCACACTATACGCTGCATTGCGTCACCACCCCTTTGATTCCGGAATACAGGTCTGCTGCGTAGAAGTCCATTCTGTCTCACCTCCGTTACTCCTTTGGTTTGGCTGTGGAAAACCATCAATGGTGGCAAAAAGGTGTAATTATTATCTCACCTTTTTTCTAGAATCTCTGTGTAAAAGTGGCTAACATTTATTTAGTTAGTGGCAGAGATGCTTGCTTTGTTATTTTAACCAAATCCAGCTACAACACATGCTATAATATTACAACATGTAACAAAAGACCTGGAGCACAGATGGTTCATCCTGTGAAGGCAGGTAGGTGTGTGTCTGGCATCACTGTTAATGGTTAATTAGAGGACTAAACACTGTGGTCTTGTCAACATGTTGTTCAGCTTTCTTCTTTAGAATACCCCCGACCCCACCCACTCTTTTCCCAGAAGTCCCCTTGTTTGTATGGCGGGCAGGAAGCTGTAATTATCCATGAGAAGAAAGGGGAGACAGACAGAGGATGTTGATGAGAAAGGCGGGGTCAGACAGGGAAGACATGCTTGCTCTTCTCCTTTTTAGTAATCACTCATGTCTTTCTACTGTGTATTTCCTCGCTTGTATTTCAGGGTGTTTTTACATAACTTTAAATAAAGCTATGTTCAAAACAAAATCTGAAGAGCAGAGTGGAAAGAAATAAGGGATAGACGAGGGAGAAGCAGGAGGGACCAGCACAGAGTTGTTGCTAGGAGGCTGAGAGAGTAACACAATACAGAGGCAGGAAGGATACAAGCAGTGGTGCACAGGAGGGAGAACCCACATAAGTCTAGGTCGCCACTTGTTTTAACTTGTCAGGTACACTTTACTAACCTTGTAAACAGATACAAGTGTTTATATCACAAAAACACTTTTACCAGTGCAGTGGGTAGCACAGCAGAGTAAAAGTGTTAGTAAAGGCCACTTGTGTGGACTTTTACCCATCTTGCTGTTATCCTGTACATCCACAAATCCTTTTTATTAATCTAAAAATACATTAATGTCTCCTAGACACTGCCTTCACGTTACGCTTTCCCACCTGTATTAGTCACCACTAAACATTTGTTTATTTTCTATACATATGACAAGTATTCTAGGAGTAATTTTTAACTGATACTTAAACGGAAAGTTTTAATTTCAAAAACCTTTCATATGGTAACTATTGATCATCATCTTATTGTCTTCACCAAATCAATATGATGTCTCACATTTATCTGTCTTTGTCAATGAAATTACACAGCTACCAATTTTCATACAACCTTGTTGAATGGATTGGCACAAGTCAAACCTTTTCCATTTTGGATGCAGAAAAAGCAGCAAATGTTAGTCTTATTAACCACTTTCTTTAACACTGGACAGCCTAAGTCACAAATTAACATGATCAGCTATCTGTGCAAAAGTTCTCATTTGCCCAGATCATCTTTCTTTTGAAGAACTGAAGAAGTCTCTTTGGCTACGTTCATACAACAGGTTTTAATGCATAATTCTGATTTTTTTTTTTTTTTTTTTTTTTTAAGAAATTTGATTTTTTTTTTGTTGTACTTGTTCATATTACATATTAAGTGCGACTTCTATCAGTTTTGAGTATGATTTGAATGCAACCCTGAAGTGACCCACATGTCCATAAGAGGTCCTGATGTGACCACGCAGGCACGCACTTTGTTTGTGGAAATGACACTCCTGGGGCACAGCATTGTGATATTTGTCACATTTCAGTGACATTAAAGTTGATAAATGCAGCATGGCCATTCAGACTGAAGTCACATTGCAAAATATCAGATACATATTGGATTTAGGACCACATATGAAAGTAGCCTGGATCAGATTTGAAAAAAATTGGATTTGTGCTGTTCAAACTGTCTTTAACATATCGGATCCAGATCACATATGGGCAAAAAAATCGGATTTGGGCTACATTTGCCTGCAGTCTGAACGTGGCCTTGGATGAGAGACGAAACATTTCCATAGAGAAAAACTACTCCAGTTGAACCTAGAAAAACTACCAAGAAAAAATATTATTAGGTAATTAAAATAACCAGTGGCAATAACTTATAAAATGGAGGTAAAACATAGGTCATAGGTCAAAGACTAATAATATTAGTGGTTTAAAAGCCCACTGGATTAATGGACTTGGTGGGCATTTGCATTCTCTGAGTAGACCTCTTGTGTCTACATGGCCACAAGAGAGATTCATCAGTACTTGCTGCCATTACAGAAAGCATTAAAAAAAAATTAAATGAAAAGGAAAACCTGGGAAAGTGCAAAAAGGGAGTCATGACCAAAGACAGACATTTTGCAGTGTGCTGGGAAAATAAAATGAGACATGGTATAAAGAATATTATCAGTGAGGACGTGTGAGTCTGCTAAAGCAGAAATCTGAGGCAAAGCTAACCTGAAAGGCCGTATTGTTTGTCTAAACCCACTCCTCACACGCTGTCCTCATTTTTTTCAGTGACTCTGGCCAGACACCCAAAGCCAAATCTAGGGTGACAATACATCCTGAAATGTACTTCTATCATTGTAATGCTTTGGTTGAATAAATGACACATCACCAGGAGCAAAAAGCTGACATATAGTGTGTGACTCGTGGTGGGTAGATGACCCTGTCATTCATCACAGGACAGCATGACCTCTGGTGAACTCTTAAATAGTGGTTCATTGATTGTATTAATATGTTTAGTTAAAAAGTGTCTTGTGCATCACGGTTGTCTGTATGTTTGCTAACTTACTACGCACACACATAACTTGAGTTTCTCTTACATTGTAAGGTAGAGGGTGAGAACAGCCACAGTAACATAGCTGTTAAGTAATTTCTCAAACAAAAGGGTATGTCATCATGAGATTTCCAGATTTAACCAGTGGTTAGACACCATGTCTGAAGCAGCTGAGTTCAGTTCATAACACCCTCAGACTTTTCTCAAAGGGAGACAGTGTTTATCTGTACAATACTGGACCACAATTCACAGATACAAATACAGAAAAAGGAATATATAAAAGTAGAACAGATGAGATTAGACTTCTGTGAATTGCTGTCACGTCCCAGACCCTGTCACTTGATAGGGGCAGAAGAAACTATTACAGTCCCAAAGGGACTGATAAACTAATAGTGCAACCAAGAATATCACCATGCACCGGTTTCTCATTGGCTTTCATTCCACTGATGACTAGTGGCATACATCCTGTACCACTGGACTGTGTACTACTTTGTACTGTAGGGTCTTAGAGTTTGTAATTTTGGGTTTGTATATTCTTCTATATTCTATATATACAAAAGAAAAAACTAATGATGAAGCTGACTTTGACGACACGAGTAGCTAATGCCCTCATGGTTTCATTTGATATATTTTTTTTTATTACTGTACTATTCTAAACTACTGAAAAATATCCAAATCACATGTATTTTTGGCTGTTCAATATTATAAATAGTGTAAGTACAAATCAATTCTACACATGGATACACAAAAATCAACCATTAAAATGTAATGACATAGCAGCTACTTGTGACCTACTGTTATATGGTTCTATATCTGTGGTAGTGATTTTAATAATTTATCTAAATTCATTTCAGTAAGTATATTTCTTCTTGCTAAATTTGCTTTAAAAACCTGATGTAAATGTCATGTGAGTTAATGTCATAAGAGTTGTGTGCAAAATGTCATCCCTTCCCCTTTTTCCTATTTTTTTAAGAAAGGGAAGTGCTGAAATTACACTTCTCATCAGTGTAAGTCATTAGTGTGTTGTTTTCTCTGAAGTGGATAGCAGATGATCATTACTCTGAAAAATCAATACCATTTTCCATTTACATTTCCTATCATGCTTTTAAAGCTCTTTAAAGGGTAGGTGGAAAAACATCTATTATGAACACATTTTAACAGCTGCTAATAGAATTGTAATGCATCTCAGTAATTGACAGGTTTGTTAAAAAAAATAGTTTTGAAACAGAAAAGTCCTGTTTCCTGTTCTGTGTGGCACCATCATTTTTAAAACAGCAGTTTGTTAATGCACAGAAAAAATACAAAAAACCCAGGCACTCTCATAATTTTAAAATGCCTTTATTAATTATAGCATGTGTCAATGGAGCTCAGTGAGCCCCAGTGAGGGAGCTCTTAAAATTATAAGAGAGTGCCTTGTTTTTTTGGATTTTTTGTGCATTGATCGTCCCTTCACAACATAGCACCTCTTTTGCTACTTTTCATTACTATTTTTCATTACTGCCTGGAGGTCCATTTGTTCATGCAGGTTATTAATGCTGGAAACCCGTGAATGTTGCACCATCATTATGTGGGCCTCTTTAAATGACAACAAAAAAAAAAGCTTTTTGCAGCACAACTTACAATGTGACCTTTGTTTAGCAAAGAACATTATTTCTGCTGGCTGACTTACCACGGTGGCTGTACAAAATGATCCTGGCTTCTGTTCAATACAGTCAACTGATTCCTTGCACAGAGCTCTTAACGCGCTACCTGAGTGCTTGTTTATTTAGACATCTGTCCTCATTCCTATCTTTAATGTTTCAGTGACTGACAATACATCAATACATGTTCATGAACTTTCATACTCACAATAAGACCTGCATAACACAATGACAAAAATACTTTTATTTAAATATTCAAGTCTGCTTTAATTGAGTTAAAAAAAAAATCACTCCATAATTCACACATTATACACATACAGGGTCAGAAAAAACAGTGACAGATGACATCTAGACTTGTTCATCAAACATATTAAAACTGTTGTTTAGTTTGTTAAAATAACAGTTTGAAGGCATTATGTTTTCAGATTATTTGTTCATCAATGCATTCATCAAGTTGATGTGAACACAATATCTAAGAATAACCCTGACATACAGAAACATGTACCAGGGTTAAATGAAAAAGGAAAAAATGGTAACATGTAACATTTTAGATCCAAAAGGTCAACTTGATTGTAGCATTAAAATATTCCATAAAGATACTTTTTTGTCACATCTCTCCTCTGGAAAAGTCTGTGAGTGAGCAAATATTCTTTTTCTCACAGGAATGTAAAGTAAATGTGATTTTTTTTTTTTTTTTCTCACATCTTTTTCTTCTGTGTGCAGGTGCTGAGAAGTGCAGCTCACTGTCATGGCGCTGCTACGGAGGAGGCTTAAGCTTGTGGTGACAGTGATGATGGTCAACCTCTTCATCTTCATCCTCATGTCCCGAAACAGCAGCCCGGACAAAAATGGACGGAACAAAGTTCGCATCCCCTCCAAACCATTCTGGACCAAAGTGGCTCCCAGCTCAGCCTACTGGAACCGTCAACAGCAAATTCTGGACCTCCACAACAATCCAATCTTGCTCTCTAACTTGAGCAACACCGAGCTGCCGGACTGGCTTAATGACACAAGTCTGACCTCTGACCCCTGCCAGCCTGACGTCAGGGTTACCACTAAGGTGAAAGACTACAACTCGCTTCCACAGCGCTTTAAGGACTTCTTACTTTACATGCGCTGCCGCTCCTACCCCCTCATTGTGGACCAGCCTGACATCTGTCAGGAGCCTCCATTCCTGTTGCTGGCTGTCAAATCGCTGGCACCTCATTTCGACCGCCGCCAGGCTATCCGGGAGTCCTGGGGACGAGCAGGCACTATAGCCAACCATACAGTCGTTACCATCTTCCTGCTGGGTAATGCCACAGCTGTGGACCACCACCCAGATTTATCAGAAATGCTACAATACGAAAGCACACGGCACAAGGACATCATCCAGTGGGACTACAGAGACTCATTTTTCAATTTAACTGTCAAAGAAGTTTTGTTTCTTGAGTGGATACATACTCGCTGCCCTGGGGCTCGTTTCATCTTCAAAGGTGATGATGACGTCTTTGTTAACACCTATCGCATCCTAAATTTTCTCAACGGCCTCTCAGAATCTAAGGCCAGGGATCTGTTTGTCGGTGACGTCATCACAAATGCAGGGCCACACAGAGACAAAAAGGTGAAATATTTTATCCCAGAAAGCATGTATGTGGGTACATACCCTCCATACGCAGGCGGTGGTGGGTACCTTTACTCTGGCCATGTAGCTGCTCGTCTGCACAATGTGTCACAGCATGTGGCGCTCTACCCCATAGATGATGTCTACACGGGCATGTGTCTGAGAAAGCTAGGGCTGGCCCCAGAGAAAAACAAAGGCTTCAGGACTTTCAACATTGAGGAGAAGTACAGGTCAAACCCTTGCGCCTACAAGAGCTTAATGTTAGTTCACCCAAGGACTCCGCAGGAGATGATCCAGATCTGGGCCTGGCTCAGCAGCCCCAACCTGATCTGTCAGTGACTGTCTTTCTCCGTGTGGGTTGCCCTGTTTGAGCTGATTAAAATTACAACAGTCCTGGAGGAGAAGATATTTTGGAATTGTTTCCAGGAGGTGACACATTTTACTTCAAGCAGGGTCAGAACTTTAAAGTTGGCAGCTTTTAGGTAAGATATTATTGTAATTTGATCCTCACAGCCTTGATCTGGTGCTGCTGATGCATCAACCCCTTCAGACTAAGATTTCAGAATGGCCAACTTAGTATTTTCACTTGATGTCAGACTTCATTGTCGACCTAACCCTGCTTTGCTGTAGAAAGAGCTTTACCAAGATTGACTGATAGGTCGTGTCGTGCACATATTTCTACAACTATTTATATGGCCTTTGTAATGCTTTAACACTGTGCCAGCTCCATGATGGAGCTCCTCAATGCTGTATTATATAAATAACAAGACTAAGATGTGTTCTCCTAGTTATGTTGAAAAAACATGGTCTGGACATCAGCAGGGCTTTAAGACTAGTATTTTTTTTTCAGCACTTAGTGTCTGAAAAATTTCAACTTTATGTAAAAGAATTAACTTCATTCCAAAGTACAACAACATAGCGGTGCTTTGATGAAGTGGTTTGTTGGTAAAAGTCTAGAGAGAACTTATAGGTGAACACATCGTCATTGATTGATTCATTCATTCATTGTTGCTGGAGGCGAAATCTGTGCTGCTATTCCTGCACACACTCCTCAGAGTATTTACTTGTGTTTTGCTGCATCTAAACCAAAGCAGCTTGTACTTATTTAACTTTTTTCTAGTCTGCTTTATCAGAATTCATTTACAAAACATTTATTCACTGAAGCAAGGTGTATTTAGTTCTTCCAAAATTTCAGTTTTAATCTTTTCAGATATGTGTGTGTTTGTGTGTGTATGTGTTTGTGTGTATGTGTTTGTGTGTGTGTGTGTGTTTGTGTGTTTGTATGTGTGTGTGTTTGTATGTGTGTGTGTGTGTGTGTGTGTGTGTGTGTGTGTGTGTGTGTGTGTGTGTGTGTGTGTGT
>JAQQZY010000008.1:16366684-16384610 GCA_030068375.1 Ostorhinchus rueppellii
ATCCACTCTCGTGTTAAATTTTTCCGAAGTTAGGTCCAGTGGATCGACCGGAAGGGGCGGAGACTTAGGCTCCCTATACATGTCTGTGCAGCATCCCCAGCACATCGGGGCAGTATACAGCATTTGTGAACCAAGAAAGACATTTCTTGATAAAGTAAAAAAGAAGACAAGCTGAGAAATCAAAATAAAGTAACAAATACCCATCATGCTATGTATTTAAGTCCAAATTATACTGCACTCCCAAAAGTTCCAGTGGTTTCCTCCACTTCTGCAAGAAAATATGAGTCCTTTTATTAATATAATGTTCTAATTTTACTAGTATCACAACTTCTGAGATGTGGGATTTCCATATAGGAATGGAAGGAGGGTCTTCTCCAACCCATTTGACCATTATGGCTTTCCTTGCTAGCATTAAAAGTGACTGAATCACATCCTCCTATTTTTTTTTATTTTTATTTTTTTAGGAAAGCAGGGACCTTCCCTAGCAGACATAAAAGTGGGTTTACTGGCACCCGTTGACTTACTGCTGTACTAATATCTAAGCATTGACTGTATTTTTTCACATTCTCACAAACAATGTAACCAAGTACCTACACACAATTCACATTTGGGGCAGTTTGCTGAAGTTCCTGTTTTAGCAGATAAGTTTTAAAATATGATTCAAATTAAGCTACTGTGAAACCCTCACTTAATAGTTGATAATTAAAGGTGACGGACGGTAGGGTTTCACTGACAAACATGGAGTTTGATGATGATGAGAAATATCCCATTGTCGTCTAAATGGAGTAAAACACTGAAACCCTCCTTTTTCACCGTTTCTGAATATGAATATCAAATCATACATAAAAATGTACTGGTTAAATATGAGTCTGCTGCTTTTCTTCTGACAGCCTCTGCACAGTCAAATTGAAAATGGCCAGAATTTTTCCTTACAACGCTGACGGTGGGGTAAACAGCTGAGGGCCAGCAGCAATCAAAGCAGCGTTGGGATGCTTCCCAGATTTCTGTCTCGCTCGCTCTCACTTCTCCATGCACAGAGTCGGATTTGGGAATGTGGGAATCTGCGAGGAGCCCCTAAACTGCTATTGTACTCTCCTCCCTCTCTTTCTCTGCTCTTTTCTCGGCGAGCCAAACGGGAAAACGCCCGCGCTATAATGCCTCCCCTACTCCATCTCAGTTAAGCTGTCATTGGCTTCACATGAGAAACAATGAAACTTCATCGGAGACCAGATTACGAAGGAGAAGGGGAAGGGGGGGGCTCCGATATAAAACGCGTTCTAAAGGAAGGGGGGAAATTGTGCAATAAAAAGGCAAAGGCTTTTGTCTTTTTCCTCTCTGTGGCTATTATCTGTGGGGAGGTTTGGGGATCTGCTTTCTTAGCCACTGTCAACGGTGCAGGAGAAGACCTGAGGAAGTACGACCAGGCTTTTGGCTGCCAAATTGCCCTAACCCTCTTTACCACTCTTTTCCCCCTTCTTATTCCTTTTACTGTTTTTAAAAAGAGCTTAGGACAGAGCATCTCTCTGTGTCTCTTTCTCTCTCTCTGGACTCGGCTTGTTTAAATTGGCCGATAGGAAGGGATTTGGGATGGATGGAGGGGGCTTAGAGAAATGCAGAGTGGAGGGGGTGGAGGTGGAGGGGTGCAGAGAGTCATCAGTGTTACAGTCAAACAGCCATGAAAAGCCTATGAGGATGAAAAGAACAAGAGCGCCTTTTTATCTAATACACACAAATCCTATATAAATACTCCAATATGTTAGTTGGGGTATGACAAGGAATAGCCCTTCCATCACTTCCCCCACTCCTCATCCCACAATAATACAGACATGGATGGCTATATTTGTATGTCTGTTGTGTGTGCGTGTGTGTGTGAGACAAAGAGAGGGATGCTTTCAATGTGTCTTTAGTCACACTGTTTCAACACGTCATTCATGTAGACCAGAGTATTAAACAATCACTCTGTAACAGTGAGATGTGTCTGCACTCCAGAGACTGCACCATGCTGGAAATGGACCCCGGTGGCGTTTTAAATGTGGCTAAACAGCTCTCGGTTCAGTGTTGGGATCGCTGTGGCAGCCTGGAAGCGTAAGACCCGGAACTGATGTGGCTTTGACATTTGAAATGTCACTGGGAGTGAAAGCTTTTAGGCTGCAGCTGGGTCATTTGGCCACTGACACTCGTACAATTCATTTAGAGACAATGGAGTATTACCGTGGGGCAGAGCATACAACTTAAAGTGATTAATCATGATTAATCAAAAATCGTTTGATGAACTAAATGCCATATTCCTCAACTAGCGACCAGGGGCTTTTATTGTTTTCAACTACAGAGGATAACAAGCCTTTATTTGGAGCAGGTCTTTATTTCTGAATCCTTGTTTGTTAAGTATAGTTGGTCATTTTACTATGATCCTTTGGTTTGATCTGTTTATGTCTGGCTGCATAAAATGACTTCATTACACTGTAAATACAAACATCTCCTGAAAGTGTTAAAGGGATTCAACAGTTCAGATGACAGAAATTGGTACATTTCTTAACATTTAATGCTTATATTCTGAAATATTTACAGGAACATGCTACGGAAAACTTGCCAGATTCAGCAGTAGAAGTTTTGTGGGGTTTTGGCAGAAAACCATTAGAAAGTCCACATGTAGAGCAGGTTGAAACTGTAGTACACAGAATTGTCAGAGAGAAACTAACTGCTAAACTATTTTTAGATTTTCACTTACTAGTGTCAGTTTTCAGTTATTTTGTTTAGGTTTAGGCACCAAAACTAGCAGATCAGGTTTGGTAAAAAGATCATGGTCTGGATTAAAATAGACACTTTTATAAAAGTACAATGAAAGCCTTGAGGGGAAACATCTCCAAAGTGTGCTAGGTTCCCATACAGTATCTGAAATTGCTTGCTTATAGACTACAAAACCCATTTTGTCTAAGACATTAATACATATATAAATGTAGGGACTAAAATCAGATCATTTAAATGACTGATCCACATCAACAAACTGACTGCACCCTGATGCTGAACTCTCGACTCATGTATTTAACACCCCTTCCTCCCTTAAATCACTTGTGATCAGCTGGAGTCTATGTTATGGGGTATTTTCTACACCACAGTGTCTATATACAGTATCTATATATGACTTTTTTTGCTAGTTATACCTAAAAACTACCAAACACTGCAGTTTTAATGGAAGACTAAACTTCCTTCTGCAGCTCTTTCCTCTCAAAAAAACAAACAAAACATAAATATGGATGACACTGACACTGTTTCATGCAAAAGCAAAACCAAAAGATCCTGATTTCAATACTGAAATGTAAGGTATGAAAATTTTGTTTAAAAAAATGTCACACACACATTATGTGCCAAACATGAAGAGTTTATCCTCATTTTTTTCCCTCCAGCCTGTATTCATTCATGCCGACCGCACCCCAGGCCTTTATTACACACCTACCTTTTATACGGATTTTTTTTTCTTTTATGAATGAAATGCAGTAAGTTATGTAATCTGGCGTCACCTTTGTATCATGGAATTGGGGTCAGGTAATAAATTAGAGTAACTGCAGTAACTAGAGTAACTTTCCGTAACAGGTTTAAACACCCATAATCACACAGTACTGTGGATAACATGAAAAGAGCCACAAATGGTGTAACTTGATCAGACACACACTCAATAACTCACTTTGTTGTGGGAATGTTTGAATATGAAGGTCCTGTTGCACTTTGGTTCCTCTCTGTCTGTCTGTCCCCGAGGCTGGAAGTGCACTCGCCATTAGGTCCTCGCAGGAAATCTTTTTGGAAAGCCACGCATGTAAACAAACAAAAGATGAGGGTTAATGGACAGCAAGTAACCCATTTAGTCTCATGCTCAAACCGAGTTAAATGCTCTGAGAATTACTTTACTCAACTGAACATGTTTTAACCTGTTTCATTCTTAAGTGGTGCATGATTTTAACATTAGTTCTTGTTTCTATGAAGGCTGAAAAATTATTAACAATTACAGGTTTTGGACCAAAGCATCTGCTAAATAAATGTTATGAAATTTAACCTGTTTAAGGCCGGCTAAATGTCTCCATAATTTCTTTGCAATACAAGTGTCAAATTTTTTTTTGTCAATTCTTTTGCATCTTTTTTTCAGGAAGAACTTAGCGTTCAATATGTTGTCATTAATTATCATTATTATAAATAAAGTGAAATAAATGCACAAAACAACGTGTTTTAGTAAAAATTTAAAAACATAGAGATTTTAGCACGTTTATTGTCAGAAAAAAGTATAAATGTCCATAATGAAAGTTTCTGAGATTGGAAAAACTTACTTTCAACTATTTTACATCTGCTCAAACAAGCCTTTTGGTGTTGAACATGCAGTCATCGTATTATAGCTTCATACTTTTTGTTATTTCCAGGTGTTTTTTTTAGCCTCTGTGGAAGTCTGAAACAGTTCCTCTCTACTTGTAATAGAGTGTAATATAGTGTTTGGCAGCTCAGGATCTCACCTTTCCATTGCTGTTTGAATTTTGTGAATAGAGCAAACGTTTCAGGAGTTACAGGTATTTGAATGCTGTAAAGTGCAAAATACAGTGGTGGAGAGAGTGCTGTTTTTAAAGGGTTAACTAACTGAACTGAAAACACTACATTAAAGTAAAGATAAAGTTAAGAATCTGATCATACACACACTTGACATGACACCATTATATTGTCATTACACAACAAACGAAACAAAATTGCACATCGATGACAACAGTCTATAATACGAATGTAAATATGTCAGAGTTAGCATAACTCCTAAATCGCATTTATTGTCTCTTGGCAGGTTTGAACAAAAACGCTCCAATGTTAAAATCATTGCAGTGTGATATATTCTAACTGTTTTCAGACTGTTGTTCGTTTCTATTTGAAGCATTGACTGTTGGAGCATCCACTTTTCTTTTAATGAGATCTAAACCCATATTAAAGACTGACATCAAAATACATACTGTAGACACACTGGTGCTTCTATTAAACTGGGTTTATTTTGTACCTGGTACCTTTTTAGACCCAATAATAAAACAGACATTTAGACATATTCCCCCCCCCCCCCCCCAGGATGTACCTAATGATGACCTCAGATAAATGCAAAGAAATTATACTGTTGCTCTAAGCCATCCCAAACTTTATGAATTTTTAATAAAATATTGGGGCCAAAAATAGGACCAAAATCGGGACAGGAAAAGCTACCTAAATGTCAGTGCATTTGATCTGGAAAACATGGCTTGAAATGGTCTTATATACAGCTAGAAATAAAGACACTGTGTTAAATTTGATGATCCAAGTGGTTTTTCTGATCCAGACGTGGTTTTTTCCATGAATCGGCAGTCTCATTCCAGGTTTCATGCAACCTATCGTGTCCACTGGCATTACATGCAGAACCTGCCCATTTAAACACAAATAAATCTTGAGGGATTTTGCAACAGTGGTCATTTTTGTGAAACACTCTGCCTTGCTTCATTAGCCTGATTCCAAAAATGTGCCTGTGAGAGAATAAAAAGATATTTGAAAAAATAGTAGCGTGGAATTTTTGTGTCCTTTTTTTTGCCGTGTTACATGCAGATTTTTGTATGACAATAATGTAAAAATGCTATATCTGAAAAAAAAATATTCTCTTTTATCTCAGAAAATATTTATTTTTCAAAATAGATCCAAAGTGCTTCCAAACTTGCTTCATAACTTTAGTCTAGCTCTTGTGAGAATTTTTTTCCGTCGTGTCCCGTTTTTAGGGACCACTTTTGTAGAAGTCTCTATATAATATGATTGTACAAGATATACATTACCATATCAACATGCTTCACTGTAGACTTCTGTATGTATTAGAGTTTAGTCTTTTGTTTATTCTGCTTTGATTCCTTAACAATGCTGTTTCTAAAGTTTTAGCACCGAGGCAGAAGTCGAACACGATTGGAGATCATGCGAGCAGAGCAACCAGGGGAGAGGGGAGCAGAAACAAGCGGCTCTTTTCTTCACCACACCGGAGCTAACAGGCTTTTACCATAACGACCAAGAAAAGAGAGAGCGAGAGGAGGTGGAGAAGTGGATCTTAAGATAAAGCTCTTGTCTCTTTGCCCACTGAAAGGCCCTGCAGTCACATCAGCCTTTGTGAGGGGGAGACAGACGAGCCGGCAACCAACTTGGCTTCTGCTCTTGGCAAAATGTTACTCAAAAGAAAAGAGATAGAGAGGAGAGAAAGAGGCCTTCCCTCGCACTTGTTCGCTACTACGCCTCTCACAATGCCGTATCTACCCAAATCAACACACTTGTCAGCCAGACAGCTATATGCGATTTCCAATGCTGTTATAAAAAGGAACCGTTTCAAAGCTGAAATGTATGTTCTCTAATGTGTGTTCATGTCGTACAAGAGTGCGTGTGTATGCAAAGACAGAATTTCTGTTCACTGGGGTTTACAATGGATCCATATAAATATGAGGAAAAACACTGCATCTCTGTCCAATCTGATTTAAAGACCAGCTGATGTCGGTGTGTCGGAAAACAAATCTACTTTCAATAAAAACTCGATCTGGTATTGAGGATGAAAATTATGCTTTCAGAGAAGCAACAACAACATATGCTCTTCTATAATAAATCAAATTGTTTTTATTTTCTTGCATGTTGCGATGCTGTAGATCTGCTCTTCTCACTCTGCACCTACAGTATGAACGCTACTGAAAGAGCATAGATGACTGTTTTCTTATTCTCAAGAAACACACGATTCAATCCAAGTCCTACATTCGATGGCTTAGTTGAAATCTAGTGAAGCAAAGTCTTATGTATGGAACTACCATCTTGAGATGTGGACTTTGTACATGGAGGGAAAACAGATGAAGAGTTCTCTCGTTTTCCTCCTCAAGTACTTGAAAAGATGCTCTTAAGCAAAGCGTTTAATCCTCAACTGCTTCTGCAGAATTGCTGAGTTTCTCACTGAGGAAAGTACTGAACAGTTCCCTGCTGCTGCTGCAAATGTGTGTGAACATGAAGCTGGGATACACACTCTGTGTGCCGTTCATCCGGATTCACAGAGGCTGAAGCGAATGGTTAGCTTAAGCTCACTCAGCACTGTGTTTTGCTCTGTTCACATCTGAAATCAAGTGTTTACGGTCATTCCAAACCACTGCACTCGACGATAAAAGTGCTAGTCCCATTTAGAGACAGGAACAAAAATATGATTCAAAAACCCAAGGATATGAGTCCAGTTCAAACCCATTCTCACGTCATAATGACAAGAAAAAGAAGATCTGATGTTCCTTTCCAAACTGTGTCCTTCTGTTCTTTCTGGGTTCTACTCTGCTGAATTTACAGGCTACAAGGTTCATACAATAAGTTCTAGATCTGTATGGGCTTCCATCATGGGGGGTCATCTCAGAGGCTCTATTAATATAAAGTTTCTACTTGGTGTTCCTCCAGGATATACAAGCTTTTCATCATCATACAGTCGCTGAAAAAAATATTACACCCCCTTTGTTTTCTTCAAGTTCTTGTTCATTTTAATGCCTGGCACAACTAAAGGTACATTTGTTTGGACAAATATCATGATAACAACAAAAATAGCTCATAAGAGTTTAATTTCAGAGCTGATATCTATCCATTTTCTATGTTTTCTGGATAAAAAACAAATTCACTTCAGTTCTTACATCAATATCTATGTCACTGTACTGACAAAAACAGTGCTTTTAGGCATTTCATGTTTTCTTTTCTGTCTATTTTAGTCACATGATACACACAGGAGTTAGTACTTGATTACATAACCATTGCTTTTGATGACTTTTGATGGTCTAATCATTTTTTCCCATGACTTTATATGTGAGACCAGTGTGATTGTGTCTGAGCGACCACCAAAAAAAGTAAAGTGGGAGACATGACATGCACTTATTTTACTGCAATAGATTTTTGCAGTTATAAACATTTTAATAATTAATATAAAATGACTGATGTTGAAGAGAAGCAATTATTATATGTAGAATGTGTAGCTTTAAAAAATCTAAAATCCAATTAAAATACAACCTGTTACATCAGTTTTGCACATTAATACAATTGCCATCATTCATTAAGGATCATCTATAATTAAGGAATTGTTTCCAGAGTTTATTTCATTAACCATTATATTGTTATATACAGCATCTCAAAGTAGTGTCACTGTGTGCATTTTTAAGTTTCTGTGTGTATTTGCATCAATGATGCTAAAGTCTTTTTTTGTTTGTACAGGACGAAAACAGGATGTCGCTGTTGGGAACACCTCATTTGCAATTAGAAAACAGGTTAATTTCCACTTTTTTGTTTGACCACTCATGACTACAAACATAATGAATGGTCTGTTCATGCAGGACGACCCTCCTTCAAACGCCTGTCTGTAAACACACATATTTACATAACTGCATGTGTCTTTGACGAGCTTGATTTACAGCATGTGAAAGTGACGCAATACAAACTAATTTCAGTGTCTTGTGCGTGAGACAGTTCATCACTTGGGGCTAAAGGTTACTGTGGTTGCATGGGTGGGACTGAAGACACAGTGTGTGTTTAGTCAGTGTGGCAGGACACACAACAACTGACGCTCATCAAAATGTGGTAATGAATTAAAATTTCATTTTACGATGACACAAAACAACAACTAAGTACATCAGTATTTACAGCCTCGGATATGAGTTCTATTAAAGGCAAAAGGTTGCATCTATAACTAAAATGTGCCTAATGTCATTTGAGAATCCAATGAACACTCCTGACACTGAGTTTGTAAGAAGTTCTTGAGTTAGAGGAAAGGTTTTTCTCTGTAAAGTTTGGTTTTCTCCCCATGTTGCATGCGCTTTTTTCTGGGTACTCTGGTTTCCCCACACACAAAAACACATACGCAGGTTAATTCTTCTCTCTGTGAATTGAACCAGGGTACTGCTTTAGGTCTGGAGTTGTTCCCTGGGGCGCCCACCACTCCTGATGTACTGGGATGGGTAAAACACAGAGCTCAGATTTCCCTTTACAAACAGTGAGGTGAGCAAATAATTTACCTGTTTTCCCTCTAATTTATTCTCTTTACTTTAACGTCATTAAGGCAAATCTACAAAGACAAATCTATATATTAAAAGAACTGGATGAACCCCTACCTCCGCGTTAGTAAAACATGTATGTAGTCTATTTGTGTGTATGTAAAGTGAGACACCTGTTCACTGGAGGCCTCAGTTTGACAGGGGCCACTCATTATTTATGACCTGTCTTTTTCACTCTGTTAAAATGTTCTATTTGTTGGTCTGAACGTTGACACAGCATATAGGACACACATGCAATGTCAGTAATTCTAAGTATATTAAGCCCAATTAGGAGACATTACATTGACTCACACTCATTTCCTGATGACTTGTTCCAACCTTAACCATAACCACATAATCCCTAAACCCTAACCCTTACCCTGACCTTAAGATACCTGTAACCTAACCTTAAAACAAGTCTTAACTCTACAATGTTGTGAGGTACACTGTGGAGACTAACATGTTGTCCCCTACAAGGCATCAGTTTAACCATCATGACCTTTGGATGAAAAACAGTGTCACTATCCTCTCCTTCAGTTTTGGGCTAGTTATATGGCATACTGTTACATAATTAAATTATATTCACTCATTCATTAATATTCTGAATTCTTTAATCCTCGAGAGGGTCGTGGGGATGCTGGAGCCTATCCCAGTTACCATTGTGCGAAGGTGGGGAACACCTAGGATGTTTCACCACTTCATTGCTGGGCTTACATATACAGACAAACATCCATTCTAAAATAAACATGACTGTAAATCGTTACACTTACCAAGAGGGGAAAAAAGCAGTTTGTATTGAAAATAAAAGACAAGGACCATGTCTTCAAAGTGAAGCCAATACAGAAGTATCCTAAAGGTGGAATACCACTGACAGCCACTGGGATTAACTCTAGCTGGCTATAAAAAAAAGAAAAATTCCAAGACTCATTCTGATCCCAATGAATTATTTGGAAACTCCAATAAATGATCTGGTCCATCTTTAATTTTTTCTCCGTTGATCATTTCTCAGGTCAAATAGAAGCGTCAACATCTGTTGTGTCGTGCTTTATAGAAAAGGTCTTGCTGACACCTCGCTTGCCAGCGAGGTTGTACCTTTGTATATTCAGTTTATTAAATAAAAGACAGACAGTTCAACTGTACTTGTGTTTAACAGGTTCCACTAACAAGGCTATATAATGACTTTGTTACACAGTGCTTGATTATGCTTTCTTTTAGACTGTCAGTAGGCTAACACTTAGCATTAGCTTAGTTCTGACCCCTTTTGTCCAAATATGGTCACTTCTGACTCTAAAACGCCAATATGGCAGTGGCCAAATTGCAAACTACACTTTTCAAAAAGAGAGTGATTATACATACTATTATATACATTCTATAAGTTTGTTGGAAAAGTACATTTGTTGTGGTGAGTAAAATATGTGATAGGATCTTAACAGAACCTTCCTAATGTTGCTCTTGCTGTGTGTGTTATCATTACATCACATGCGTCTGCCTCTGCATGGGATTTGTTAACATTTTTATTTCACTTTTTTATAATCATTTTACTTGTCTCAATTATCTACATCATTATTTCCTATTTCAGTTTGTCATTCATGTATTTATTTTCTTCAAATGTTCCTCCTATTTTGCTTTATTGTCATTTCTGCTACTCTTATGTAGATTTCTTTCTGCCTCACTTCCCTGACTCTTTCCACTCCTTTCATCTCTTCCTGTCGCCCTTCTTTCGTTCCTTTCTTTCCTTCTTCTGTCCCTCCTTCTTTCTTGTGCATTGCTGTTGTCCAAGGATAGAATGTGCTGCAGGTGATGGAGGTAAATCATCGAGGACATAATTAAGAGGCTTATGAAGAGGAGTGCGCGTGTTACATTAGTAAAAAAAAAAAAAAAAAAACACCTGCATGCAAACAGGCCTCACAGTTACTCAGAGGCTCATTTACATTCACCCACAAACATGCAGACACTCTGCCTCAGGGGTTTGACCTTATACAGTGGAGTTAAATACCTCTCTTGCCTCATTTGGTTGTCTGAGAGTACACACACAAACACGCACACATGCATATGGACGTGCATAGCCTTGTGGTATGTTTTAAGCACCAATGAAGGACTCAGACATGTTCATCTAGTTCCCTCACAAATTTGAATGTTTTCTGCTCCCATGTTGGCCCTCTAAGCCTCTGTGAGGAATTGTGTGTGTGTGTGTGCGTGTGTGCGTGTATGTGTGTGTGTAATCAGGAACTCGGCTTGATCCTCTCTGGTATGTACTTTCAGGAGTGTTTGTCAAAGGGCAGCAGCAGAGCCCGTAGTAATGACAAAAAAAAAAAAAAAGGGCCTTCCCTGGTTTTCCTCCCTTTGCAGGTTCCTCAGGAAACTTTATTGCCTTCAGTGTTTTTCATTAGTTTGAGTTTGAAGGCTTTAAAGCTAATTTTAACAACCCCCCCCCAAAAAAAAAAAAACAAGAAAACAAAATGTAAAGCACCTTATTCATCCTAAAATATGTCCATGTGTTGCCACTGAGCCTGAGGATGTATCAGTGGCATCACTGCCTGTGTTACTGAGGTTATGAGACATCCATGTGAGATATAAGGAAAGCCATGTGTCATATTTGGCATCTTTTTGGTCAGACATTATGATTATTTTCTTACCACTGCCGGCGTTGGCTTGGGCCTCGATTTCATTAGCTTTCCTCTTGGCCACATCTGCTAGCACCAACTCATCCTTATCGCTGGCAACATAATGGAGGTCCTTTGAAGGTAATGGAAGAAAGAAAGAAATGCGAACGTTAATCTAAAATGAATCTAGGCTCCAATGACAATAGTTTTTTGGGGTGGGGGTTGGGGGGATGGGGCCAGTGTTTGGAAGGAGAAGGAAGAAACAGATGAAATGACAGGAAAAAATGAGCTGTTTGAAGCCCAACATCAGAAAGACCACCGGTTGGATGAAATGCCGTTTCCTCAAAAAACTTTGAAATCAGCCTGCTCTCGCACCCCCCACCCATCCTCGTCTCTTCGGTTTTGAACTAGGGGGGATGTTATCTGTCACATTTCAAAAGTGGGAGAGGAGGCGAGAGACTGTTCACCTTTTAGAAACGCTGGTATTCTCTCTTTACAGAGAAACATATCCAGCCGAGCATATTACTACATGAGCCTGTGACAATATTGGAAACAGTGTGTCTGCTCTGTATCTCTCTGTTTGAGACTCACACAGCCATAAAGAGAGATAATATTGCTAAATGATGTCTGAGGGCGGTTGATTTAAAGCTCAAGGCTACCATAGTGTTCATTAATAACCACACCACATCAGACAGCTGTTCCTGTTCAAGGCCCTCCAGGCAGCAAGCAAGGCTGAGGTTAATTTACATGGTTTAAAGATACAAATTAATTCACAGTAAACTGTGGTCTTAATAAATCAGATCCATTTGAAAACTGCATTCTTCTATGACAGACTATTTTGCAGGATGCATTGTAAATACTTTGGGCAAACAGAGGCAGTAGATGTAAGAGACAGACATTCATCTACAGTAAAGGCTGAACTGGTTTGTGTTGGTTAAAGTGTCAGTCTTCAATCAATCAGTCACACTTTATTTGTGTAGCACCTTTCAGGCAGATTAGTGCAGCTCAAAGCCCTTCACAGATGATTGATAAGATAATAAGAAACCACAGTAGAGTGAGATACAGTTATTAATGTATAACAGTAAGAATCAAATAGAATAAAACAATATAAAACAGAATAAAGAATTTAATGTAACTACAAATGAATGTAAATAAATGATAAGGAAAAGTAGAAAGTCTGCTGGGTGGCCTAGCTGTTGCTCTAGGTGGTTGAGTATTATGATGATAAAAGGACTATAAATGTCTATAAAAATACTCAGAAGTGAACAATGGATGGATGCAATGGAAAATAATAGAGCTTATTCTTTACAACAATTATTGAAACTTTTAGATTTTTAATAATGAAGATGTAATAATATTCTCCTCAATTTCTGCTGAGTTTTTGCAACATTCAGCTTCCTAAATTGATTGAACACAGGGTGATTCATTTCCAATCCCAAAGCACGACGAGGGGCTACTCAGGGTCGTAGGTTTCCTCGGGCTGAATGCAGGGCCTGAGGGCCCATCAAAGGGTACAGCGTGTTAAGGAAAGTCTTCCGCCTCAGCGACATCACAGGACATCAGTGCCGTGACTCAGGGCTCACCATGGATAACCCTCAGCTGGCTAAAGCCAGCCCCCAGCTGAGCCTGCACCCGGCCCTAATACCCCCATATTGTAACTCTGCTTTTGTACCCCCAGAGGAAAAAAGGGGGGTGCTGGTTTCCAAAAGAGGTGGGGACCAGTGAGAGATTGAGGCAGGGGAGCAAGAGGTTTCAGAGAGGGGGAGTAAGAGAGAATGAGAGAGAGTGGCTGAAATTGAAGAGTATGAATGGTAACAGATTGGGTAATTATAGTGCGGTGCCTGGCCTCTGTGGCGAGGAGTTAGGAGGAAATGTGAAAATGGCCGACAACAAAATGGCCTCAAAAGAAGCTAAATCGGCTCCCAGGACTGAGGTGGCTAATTCAGCCCCTGTGAACGGGAACATGGCCCCTCAATTAGGTATGAGTGAGGCTTCTTAATTGATAACAAACAGAGCAGCAATAAGATTAAACAGGAGAGGAGGAGAGAAGGGAAGTACAGTGAAATGATGAGAAAAATAAAGTAAGTCAGAGGGCGGAGAGAGAGGGAGAACAAGACATAAAAGACAAAAAAAGAGGCGAAATTTACAAAAAGGGTTTTCATACAAGCGAGAGGCGATGAGAGAGAGGCAGAGAGACAAAGAGAAAGAGAGGGACTGTATGACAGACAGAACAGAACAATATGAACATCTGATGCTGGGGCGCTTTATTCCAGCTTAGCTCCTCATAATACTGTCTGAATCTGGAGAGAGAGACCCCAAGAAAGAATAAACGAATGAACAAATGCGAAGGAACAGAGAGAGACAGAGAGAGACAATTTGAGAACTAGCAAGGGAGAGAGAGAGTAAAAGAGAGAGGAGTATCAGCCCGACTAAGAAGGGATAACAATAATACTGCATATAAAACCATCAGATATTACACCTCTTATTCCCTGACGCTCAAACGCGACACTAATCTTATTTATATAAGAGCTTTAGGGGTTGCAGCGCGCCAGCTAACCGCACCGATAAAGAGGGCCGTTTTAGTGGGCCACTTTTAGGGAGGGGAGGGGAGAGAGGTGGACACTAAGAGCCCAGTATTGACTGATATTTGGGATACTTCCAAATAAATGAGGGATTAGTCTAACTGGTACAGAGCAGTACACATTTATAGAGGGACTTGTGTCTGTCATGTACGTGTATGTTTACAATTTGACATGATGGGTTATTGTCTGATCGTTTAAATATGGTAAGAACGTACAGTCCGTGAACGTATAGTGTGAACATGAACATTTTCAGTGTCCACAACGTAGTCAGTCTTGTCGGCTGCATTGTCTCCAGTTAGTACAACAGACTGTATATTATGTTGACAGGATTTGGAAATGAGTAAGAACAAAGGTGTGAATATTTTCTATTCTCAACAACTTTAAGAATGTGTAGTGATGCCCTACATTTCCCACAATGCTTTTAAACAACCCTGCGAGAATGGGCAACCACCTGTTACATTTGGATAAATGTGGTGAAAACCAACATTTGGGTGTTGGGTGGAAATTTTCTCAAAGTGATACTATTATTCATTCAGCTAAAGCCTGCAACAATAGTTGCCACAGAGAATTTAGGTCAGAATATTCCTATAAATTTGAGGGGAAATTAAAAACAAAACAAAACACAGAGGACAAAAAGGTAGGGATATGCAGGCACATGAGCTTAGTGTTGGTTCATGGGGAAAAAAAACAACAACTGTGGTTTCATAAACAGCAGTGGTTGATATTTATATGTTGTGATATATTAAAGGTTACTTCATGCATCTGTGCGATTGAGTTAAGGCTAATTTCGCTGCACCCTGCCTCAAAAGGACATAATAATATAAAAACATAAGACATAAGCATGCACGAAACAACTACATGTGCAATAATTATAGATATACTGTAATCCCTGGACATTCTTACACACCTGTTATTCAGGAACCTTGTGTAACGCTTCTATCAGATTGGTGTTAAGGACTTAATATTTTAATAACGCTAATTACTCATCTGAGCGACAACAATGAGCTTATTCCCGAAGATGTGCGATACCTCCTCTCCTCCTGCAGTGCCGCTAGGCCTGGCGTCAGATAGAGGAGGAAGATAGGAGGTGAAGCCAACAGACGCAGCTTGCCTTACTGCTACCGTATCTAACAAGAAACAGTATAAGCTCTCATTGGGGAACAAAAGACCAGTCATCAGATTCGGCTATCACACAGTTTGATTTAATTAACAAGCTACATCAAGAGTCAAAGACCGAAGAAGAGGGAGGAAAAGGAGAGTGAGGGGGAGGAAAAAAAAAAAAAAAACCAACATGTCATCGGCTTGACTCGGCTGACGAATGACCTAATTGGCTACATTATCAGCTCATTATCAAAGGCTAATTAGGGAGCTACAGAACAGCACCAATTATGAAAAAAAAAATGCAAACGACTCACTTACCCCCTACTATTACCTCTACATTCACCCCCTACTACCATCTTTGCCAAATCACGCCCCCCCATCCCTCCTCCCACCATCACCACCGGTTCCTCCTCCCCCTCAATTTAGCCCGACACTAAAGTGTTTCATTTTAACAAAAGGTTTCTTATTTGTAAAAGGCTTGGAGGGCCTCTATTGTTAGCTGTTAAACAATGGGGTTTTGAGGGGTGGGGTGGGGGTTGGGTGATTTGGGGGGGGGTGTATCATGCTGGGCATTTCTAGAAGAGGTGAGGGTCTGCATGTTATCTATGTGTGTGTGTGTCTGTGTGTTTTTCAGTGTATTTTATCAAGTCAATGGTGCGTTATTGAGTTCCTGAGGCAAGTTGGAAGTTGTCAAGGGTTTGGTGAAGGGTGGGGGTTGCCCTCATTAACCCCCTCCACCCCAACTCAATCAGTCAACCAGCAGGTTAAAGCAACAACACAACCTAATTATAGCAAAAGGTGAAATGTCAGTGTCTTTTCTATTAATCTCTAGAGACTGTTAAAAAAGATGTACCAAAAAACCCCCCAAAAAACAGGTGTACATCTAAAAATACTAAGTTGACCAACAAGTGACAGTACCTGTTAGCATATGGTTTGATTTTGCTCAGTCTGTTGTTGTCAGCTGCAGTATTATAATGACAAGAAGGTGACAATTCAACCCCCTAAAGTTATTATTTAATCCAGGAAACTCAGTTATGACTGTGGAAGTAAATGTGCTATGAGAGACTTTAATAAGACTAAAGATTATTTTCCAGGTTACATTACACATACTTTGCCTGCAGCAGCAAGAAACAGGTACTAATCTTCACCGAGTTATTTCCATAATTGGAGTGATTTCAGTTGTGCAGTGTGACGAACCACTGCAGACACACTGGATGACACCACATCGACTTTACATAAATGGGGTCAAGGTTACAATCAACGGGTTGCAGTGATGTTGCTTTACATTACTACACACACATATATGTTTTGCATCAGATAAAACATGCATCTTATTTTCAACAGCTTTTACAATATCACTTATGTATACTTCCTGTCCAATTTAGTGTAAATCAGTAGCGTAAAACACAGAGGTTGTTAGTATGTGTGAATATCTGATAAATTATGTAAAACGTTGTCAGTGTATAACTCTTTTAAAAAAAATAAAAAATACCCCCCCCCCCCCCGAAAAAAACCCCCATATATTTAAGCAATACTGTATGCAATACTTGTGTGTGGTTAAGTTTGTGTTGTGTTGGTTATTTCCTGAGGTTACTTGACACACTTTGCTAGCTAAGAGTAGATAGTGTTGCCTATTTTGTTTCTTTTGTTAAAATTTTTGCAAAAAGTCATTTTCTATCTTATAGTCATGTATGGAGATACATTTTAAGGTATCATTAGATCCATTTACACATTGTAAAAAAAGAAAAGTGATACATATTCTTAAATGTCTTCACATAAATTACACAAAGTCAAAATGCTGCATGTTTGTGAATTCTTTTTTGCCTGTCATCTCGTCTGCCCCTCCTTCCGACACTCTTTCAAGGTCCACAGGCTCAACTCCACCTTTTCAATTCGGCTTCCCAGCAGCACTGCTTAGTGGGGAGGGAATTGGAACCAGTGCTATCAGTGTGATTGAGGGAGCAATTGTGTGTATGTGTGTGTGTGTATTAATGTCTAGGGTGTTGGTGAAGCATGGAGTAAAGGGGGCCCAGCCAAAAAGGGGGTCAAACACATAGAAGAGCATTTCAGCGTGGAGTGGAAGAAAAAGCAAGTTAGAGGGAAGATGAGAGGAGAGGGAGAAAGCTGGGCTGAAGCCATGGAGGTTGTGAAAAGACAGGGGCCCATACTGAGATCACACCTGCTCTCTGACACACAACACACACACACACGGGTGGCAAGTCAAAGTACCACTGGTGTAGGGGTGAAAGAAGAATTAGAATAGCTTTAACTGATACATTAGCCAATTTCTGCATGGTAGAGAGGATTATTCTTATCAATGGCATCTGTCCTGTGATATCATTTTCTTCCTTATTCTTGCCAAAAGACAAAATCAAGATGTCACTGATCACAATTACACAACTTGCAATTTTCTCTGCAATTTTGCAAAATATTGTGTTTCATTTGATAATACATTATAGATGATAAATATTCCTACAAAATACATGTTGTTATTAAAATAATGATTAATACTTGGGTTCATTCATTCATTCATCTTCTATACCTGCTTTATCCTCACTAGGGTCACATGGAGCCTATCCCAGCTACTTAAGGG
>JAQQZY010000008.1:16413056-16425451 GCA_030068375.1 Ostorhinchus rueppellii
TTAGTTCTCACATATCCTTTCAAAAGATCAATATAATGCATTGCTGTATCATGAATGACCCAAAAGTTTGTAATGTAATAGAAATTAGCTCAACCTAATTTTAGTGCGTAATCATAGTTTTTATTTTTCCTGTGTCATTTGGGCATTGAATGCAAACTTGTAGTGGAGTATTTTGAAAATACAATTTTAAGACATTTACTTAGAGTAGAGTATCTAAATATTCCCTCACTGCTGAAAATAAGGGTTAACAGTACAGCATTACTCTTTATGGCCTTCGGAGTCACCTTCGTCCCATACTATCATCATGTCTAATTTCAGTTTTTTCACTCTTTTTCTGACATTTTTGATTTACCTCTAATTAAAAACTCACTGTGCCTGTAGATGTAACTTTTATTTAATGCATTTTGTCAAAAGCAGCTGACTGTAGATGCTTTCAAACTAGGGGAAAGCACGCTCTAGGTGCAATTAAAGGTTTGGGGTCAAATATTGGCCTCACTACGTTTGATCTTAAAATTCAGTGAAACAGAAGAGATTTCTTATAACTATCGTTTTCTAACACCTGCTCTGATGAGTGATATTTGTGAGCATCAAGACACATTATTTTATCTCAAACCTATCTATTTTAACAAGCACTGAGTACACACATCATCCTCAGTTTGTTGCAGCAGCCTCTGATTTCACTGATATTCTCCTGGTTCATCGCAACGGTTGGCTGTGATTAGTCACACAATACAACATTAACCTGTAAATTAAAATTCCTCCATGCAATTTGATGGGTGATTTAATTCCAGCATCGTGCCATCCCTCCCTCCCTGCGTCCTCCCATCAACCCTCCCTCTGCCCATTTCTCCCTATCCTCATCCTCCAGACATCTACCCCCACACTCTCTTGTCTCTCTCTTTTTCTCTATTCGCCGTGGGCTAATCCCATTATGAATTCTTTATATAGCCTTTTCCCTTAATGATCAGTGGGGCCTGCTCCAATCCTGATTACTATTGTACACTTAGCACTACATAAAGCAGGGGATTAATATGCCCCGCTAGGATCGTTGCTATGGATCCACTCGTTGCCTTCCGAGAGATGTTGCTGCTGCTTCAATTGGCCATAAATCGCTCTCCCCAGTGGCTTCCCACGTACCAGACGGGGCACAGAAGAATAGGGGTGAATCTCTCTCTCTCGTAGTGTCTCTCTCTCCACTTGGACTTAGACGAAAGTGATCTGCTCTATAATTCATGACCCAGCGTTTTCCCTTTCTTCTCCTCTCAAATGTTTTCAGTCTTTCCCAAAGACACTGTAGTAACCCTTCGCTCTCGCACGCCCCATGTGACGGTACTTTTAGTGTAGACAGACATCGTACATGAGCACAAATTGCGACAGAGGTGTGGTTCAGAAGATGTAATGCATCCAGGAGAGAGCTTTGCAATGTCAAACATGCTTACAGAGGTTGGAGGTGTTAATGGGCTCAGCTGTGTTCATTGGTTTCAGTGAGGAATTCAGGAAAGTGCTAACAAGCCATTGCAAAGCTCGAGTAAGAAAAAAAATTACACTGCAAACTTTCCCAGTGATCTTACAGCTGGAGACGGGCCTTCATTTGGTGTATTTTTTTTTTTTAGGGTGGAAGTTTCTTTTATTGTTGCCCATGAATTTTCATTGACTGAACAGTTTGTTATACTTGCTATCAGAAAATAAAATGAAGAAAAAAAAGAATAAATATTAATTCAAGAATGCAGATAACAAGTCTGTGGGGAGTCATTTTGAAAACCCAAAGGTTTTAGCATAGAAAACCAAATGTTGACTAACTATTCTTGATAGTAATCATTAAAATTACTTGTTACATGTTTAGTAAATTTTTATTTATTTAAAAAAAATTTTTTTTAGCTCAACTATAGTAAATAAAGCCTTTTTTAATGTAAAATCAAGGATCATATCCTTTTCTTTCCCTCCACTTTCATGTCAACACTTTCAAACATGTTGTCAGACTATTTTTGGTCTCTCAAGTGGCAGCAAATTGTTATCCTAGAATAAAGATCTTTACAGGTGTGGAAACAGGGAAAAAAACAGGGTAATGGGCAAAATATAAAAACGAAAACTCCTCCCGGTGTCCTGTTGGTTCCTGGAAGGGCTGAGGAAGATTTCTCTTTTTCATATGGAGCTAACATCTCCCTCGTCTTTCTTTTGAGGTTTAAAGTGAGCGCTGAAACAAGGCAATTGGTGTAGTTTGAGGCAAGGCTTGGCAAACTCTGGAGACACCTGCAGAGAAACAGCGAGAAACACCTCTTTTTGATTCTGATTCCTTTGTAGTTATAGTCTACCATGTGAATATTTTCATCACAGGCTGACTACATCCTGCTGTTTCTCCTTTCCATGTTTTTCTTGTGAAACTGAATGGTAACAATTTGCAAAGGCCCTCTTTTTACCCTGTATTAAGCTGTGAATAGTCTCATGAGAAAAAGCACAAACTGCTTAATCTTTTTGTGGCCGTGAGCTCAAGTAGATAATATAACTACATGGCTAAGTGTATCAAGGAACTAGCAATGCTATAATTGTTATCATTTATTCGTGCATCCATAAGCTATACTTTATTGTTAAGCAATGTAAACTCATGATATTAGTGCAAAATTCTACTTGTGGCCTTAATAATAGTCATAATTTGTAGGATTTTTAAAAATATTTTGACTTTTATTAACTGCTTAAAGCTATTCTTGCTGTATTATTTATGTTAGTGAAGTTTTACTAAAGGGGCTGGACAAGGGAGATTTACATCAAGATCAAAAAATACATTTTGAAAACTTATATATTTTATGAAAGTACATTACTTCCACCGTCCAGCAGAAGTTATGTATATATACATATATATATTTTTAGAAAATGCTTTAAAAATACTTAGACAACATTATATTCAGCATTGTTTGTCTGTCACTGCAATTCAAAGCATAACTTTGATCCTGTTCTATTGGACCTGTATTATACTTACAATAAGTTTTAAGATCAATTTAAAGGCATTTTGCTCTTCTTTATATAGTAGTTTCTAATATCTAATAAACTGAGATAAATATATGTTAAAATGTATTAAATTAGTTTAAGGTATTTGACTTTGTAGATATTATATATGCAATGTATATACAAATGAATACAAATACAAACATAACCTCCTTGGTGAAGGTAATAGATATGCTGAATAAACAATTGAAACTAGCAATTATTCACTCTTGTCCATCCTCTTGTCCATCCGTTACTGAAACACTTAGCAAAACTCTTGCTATTTTATGCCCTTATATACTGAAAAAATACAAACTATTTACTTTTGTGCAAAATAGACACTCCAGAGGACCAACAGTAAATATTTTGCAGTTTTAGGAGAATTGGAACAGCACTTTAAGGCAAGTTTTATAGTAGTCAAAAACACCATTACCAAAGTTTTTAAAATTTGTTTTTATTAATTAATTAATTCATTTTATTTATTTATTTATTTATTTTTTTTACAATTTTTAAGCCAGAAAGCTAGGTTAAAACATATATAGAGATCATCCATGTGCTGAATATTTAAGTTCACAACCATAAACACATGTTAGACTTTGAGACTGATCTATAATAAGTATATTTTGGGGTTTTTCTTAATCTGTGCAGCATTATTCGCAGTCACTAGCTCCTCCAGTCTTTGTTTCAGTGTAGTGGAATCCAAGTGTGCTCAAGGTACATTAGGTTTTGAGTGATCGCCAGAGCAGCAGCTGTGTGCGACCTTCTGGCTGTCTCTGTATAACACTGACACTAGGTTACATGATCAGATGAAATTGATGCAATAGATGGAGTGAATAAGCATGAAAGGGTGGGATACAAAAGCACATGAAGCATAATCTACCAGCTGTTGCACTGTCCCGTTACTGTTCACTACTCTACTCATGTATGTTTTTCACAACTTTGGTCTTTTTTAGTGCTTAAAAAACCCTAGCTTTAACACCAGTGGACATGTGGTGGGTTTGGTGGAGAAGATTGAGGTATGGTTTAAAGAATAATTACAATAATAAATGTAACTATTAAAAGTTTCATAATGCTGTCATAGAAACTATTATTGAGAATGGAGTGGAAGTAGCTTTTAAAACAATGAAAGACATCTGTGAACATTTTATATATGGATGGATGGATGGATGGATGGATGGATGGATGGATGGATGGATGGATAATGAATTAGAAGTATAAAAACAGATAAAAAAAAAAACAACCCTGGATAATTGAACTTTTAGGTGCAAAAATAAACTCAATGTATTTATGATCAGGAGCAATGTTTTTGTCAATTCTAAATTGAGTTAATTTCTAAAATTTGATTATGTTTTATATCTACATGTATTTTTAATCAAAATACGATTATTATTCTATGTAAGTTGAAATGAGCCAGTAGAACCAATGTATCTGAAAAGTCCAAAACCTTCATTTGTCAAGGTCGGTGTCACCTGCCATGCGACTATCCTTTTCACTCCTTCTGTAACACCCCCTCCCTCCTGATAATGTTAAGCCTCATTGCCCTCCACTGGTGTGACATAGTTGTGTGACTCCAGTGCTGGACTTGTGTGGTAATACAGCATGTGTATCACCCCCGTACCACTGACACCCACAAACTGCCATGCTGTCCAGGTCCACCACCTGCCCTGGCCTCTGCTGCCTCTCCCCCAGCCAAGGAAGCTCAAGTCTTGGTACTCTGGGCACCGGCCCAGCCTTTCACATCCAGGTCCAGGGCCAAGAGACAGGGGCCAACAGCTGGCGGTGTGCAGAAGGAGCCTGGAGGCTTCCACAGCAGATGAATCACCATGGATTAATATTTAACTCCAGACTCCTGCTTCCCTCTAGCATCTCTCCTTCCTCCCCCTCTTCATACCACCTCTCCCTTCTCCATCCCTCCATCCCCCAGTCCTGCAGGTAAGCTTATATATAGCCAACATTGTAAATATATAATAGATAGTATATTTTTCTAATATAGAGGTATTTGTGTTCCCAACTACAGCATGTGTACACTGAACAGGTTGCTGGTAGAACACAGTTCACTGAAGTGCAAATATTCCAGTTGCAAATCCAGCTGTTTCTTTCAATCTTCATCTGATGAACACCTGTGCAACAACAGATTTTATCAAATATTTTAAGTTAAGAGTCAGTCTTGTTCTAGCTGTTCTACCAAAAAAAAACCTTATTTTCCAGCCCGCATTTCAAAAAAGAAGGGTACACCAGTGTATTGAATTCATTTCCAACCTGCATTGAAAACTGTGAAATGTGGACGGTCACGTGTATTAGTGCAAAACTCAACGGCTGTGTGATGGCTACAATGCTGATTTATGCAGCAGGCTCTAAACAAAATGCAGAAGAATGAATATTTTCATTTTCCAGTGTTATATTTCATGAATGAAAATGTTTGAGAGTGTTGAGCTGAGCTGAGCAAAAGGTAAATTTTCACACATGCTGTTTCGAAGCAGCAGTTTTATTTGCAGCATTATACCATTACAGCCTGGGAATCGACAAATGCTCTGATATTAACCAGGCACAGTTTTTCAGCAGGTACTAAAGGCAGGTCATGGCTGAAGTAAAAAGCCTTAGTGCTGGTGCTGTAAGCCCAGTAGCATTAGCCACAGCCAGAGCCAGCCCTGTAATAGCATTCTCAGATGGGATCCGTTATGATGACTGCATGCCCGACTCGCTCCTTCAGCTCTGATTTTGCGATTAAAGTACCAGACTGCTTTTCTTCCAGACTGTCTCTCTCTCCTTCCCTCTTTCTGTCTCTTCCTCTCTCCATCATAACCTTCTTTCAACCCTCCCATTTCCCATCTTTACATCTTCCTTTTCTTTACCCCTCTTCACTCTTTCCCTCTCCCTATCTCTCTTTCTCTAAGTGCATATATGTTTGCAAAGATATATCGGTCCCCTGTGGTTCCCTCTCATTCGCATGCATGTTCTGTGAGCCTCAGCCATTCGTGTGTACATAAAACCCACTCTTTATGGCCTGACATAAAAGAAAACGGAGGGAAGGAGAAAAGAGATAGATTTTCTTCTGTTCCTTAAAGAAGAGTGGCTCTGATCTCGCTTGTTACGGATTAACCTTTGAAGAACCCTGTTTGTGCACGCCTTTTTGTTTCTCTTTCGTGCTTGTAACTTTGGACACAAAGGCAATTCTGTCCCGACTAAAAAGGGCAATCTACAGTTATCTGGGTCATGTTGTGACGGTGAATGAAATATAATTTTTTTTCCCTCTTGTCTGTCTTGCTTTTCACCCCCTCTTGTCCCTTTATGGCTGCGTTCAAGGGAACACGGTGGTGCATTGCTGAATAAGTAACCAAACAACGGGTCAATGGAATTGTGGGAATTCATGGGAATCGCCGTGGGGACGGGGGTTCGCGCAGGACCACTTCCTGTCTGTCTGATTCAGGGACACTCAGGGGTGCTTGAGCTTCCCTCCATGCCATCGCTGACTAGGCCTCAGCGGAAAATTTGAGTCTTTGTATGGGACAGGGATGAATACTCTGAGAGAGGCCAGCAAACTTCACAGTCCCATTGTCTTTCACACCGACTAGGGTCCAAATATGAATATGCATATTCATAAGCGAGACTTCAGTTTTATTATGCACAAAAATCCCTCTTTTTCCCTCTTCATCTTTTTATAATGTCCTTCTACTTCATTTTCAATTCCAAATGAGGCATCCGGCATAAGAAAGGTTATTGTGTCACACCCCTAAAGCTTTTACAATGGTAAAAAAAATATAATTACATCCTCTGCCTATGTGATTCTGTGATTAGTATTGGATGATTATTTCTGGAGGTTGAACATGTGTGTGTGTGGGTTGATACCGTGAGGTGAGTCTCAGTGGGCTTTAGAAAGACACAAGTACTTAACTGCTCAGTTTTTCATGAGGTCAATATGATATTATTTCCTCTGAACTCCTCTCTGTAGTTAAATTGTAACAGACCAAATCCCACGCTGTCTGGCACAGAGAGACCTCACTTTCTTGTCAGCACTCATACTGAGTGCAATCACGAATGCCCTAATAGAACCTGATCTCTCTCGCTGAATGTGAAATGTGCCCCTTTTGAAAAAAGGCAGCTCTTTAATATCTCTGACATGTTTTAGTTGAGCGTGGAGGATTGGAGCAAGTGTTCCCTACTCACTGAAAATCAATGGCGCTATCACTAATCATTGGTAACATTTTCACCACCAAGTGATGAGAAGCTGCTGGAAAGGGCCCTCACCGCTCGAAGGGATACAGTTACATGTGAAGACAAGGCACGTCAACCTTACACAGCACAGACGACCACGGGGAGTCGTTAGATCTCTTCACCCGTGGAGAACATGTAGGTGGGTATGAGAGGACAGGGGGAACATCTTGTGGAATTTCATTTTAACACTCAAAGCCATTATAAAACAATTCCTCTGAGATGATTTTAAAAGATTTCTGTTACTACACTGCACACAATGACAGGAAAATTGTCTGAGATGTACAGAGATGCACATAGTGCATATGATTAGCTTAAATCTACACAGTGAACAAGAGCCTGCTGACGTTGTTGAAGTATTTCAGTTAGGACCACTTTCATCAACTTATTCCATCTGCCACAAGTTATATTTGGCAGCGTGGCTCTGCTCTGGGACCTAACTTCTCTTCCACATGCATACATGGAGAGCCTAAGGCAGGGAGAGCAGCATCAAGACCCCATAGGGAACAGTACAGAGCAGGTTTTAATGACAATGACATGACTGTGATTAAGTCAGACACTGTGTGAAAAGGTGGAGCTTGGGTGGTGGTGGGTTGCCAAGTGGATATCATAGGAGGCAGCAGGTGAAGCAGTAAGCAGTTAAAAAGTGGGTACCTGAATCAGAATTTTAATGGACAGAAGAGTACCAGTTGAATCAGCAGGTGTGGGCTGGATCTGAGACTTGGACTAGTGGATTACAGGCTGAGGCTGACTATTACTAACACTATTTCCAGTTTATCTGCACTCATGTACACTGGACCTATACATAAGGCGCAGTATAAGATTATATTACGGTAGCCTGTTTGTGACATTTCACCAGTTTTAGGTCCAATGATGATTATTATTAGTTTTAACACAAATTTGATCATTTAAATCATGAAAACATTCAATATTTTTTTCCCAGTTTATCTATCTTTATCTAGGTATCTCTGTTTTTTGTACTTCTTACCTAAATATGCAAATAGTTGTGAAGATCTAATCCCTCTCTCCTCTCATCTGAACAGAACGATAAAAGATAGTTTGTGGAGTGATGGGTATTAGTTTATAAAAATAGAATCCATTTGGTCTTGTCTCGTCTCGTCCAGACCAGACCAGGTAATATTAGGAGATGATGCCTTGTCTGGAAAAAAAAATGAGTAAAGAGTCCATTCAGTATAAGTAGACAAAATAAACTTGCTGGATTAATTTCATCACATCACATCTCATCTCCATCTCATACCATACCCAAAGTCAAAATGTGTATCTGAAAAAATAAGCCACAACTGGGCCTGGCACCGTATATTTTTTATACTTATTCAATAAGAAGCGCCATTCTTTCCGGTTATATCATCTAATCCATATGCAGTGACAACAACCTGCTTTAGGGGGTGTGGTCTGACATCAGTGTGTGGCATTGGAGATTTGGACGTGATCATTTCCAAGGCCTGGTGTCAAGGCCATTAGCTCTTCTCCCCTCGAGTGAATCATGGGTCGTCTATCACAGGGAGAGCTGTCATGTGGAAGATGAAGGGGTCCTTGCACTGTCCAATGAGGCGTCGGTGGAGATGCTTGTGACAAACGATTCATGGGCATAGCCACACCTTTCATCAGCTAGAGCAATGGGAAAACCACCAGTGTGCGTGTGTGTGTGTGTGTGTGTGTATTAATTGGGAGTGTGTGTGTTGTGTTCAGTGTGCTTGTACTTGGCCTGACTCCTTCAGTACCCTTCCCCCATTTTCCTACAATATATATCTTTTCTTGGGCCTTGGGACTACTGAGGATATTTTCTAGGTCCCTACTGACAGAAATGTAATCAGACACTTGTGTAGAGTTTGGATCTTTACTGCAAGAGGACTCATTACATTGTGTCTTTACTGAAGAGCAGATCACAAGACGCAGAAGGATGCAGATAATTCACTATATTTGTGTTGGATTACAGCACGAGGTGGGAAATCTGTAGCATAAGTACTGAAATGACAGTATAATGAATGCAAAGGTTAACAGTGCTTTTGTGTTAAGAAGCTGTTCCTTTGTTTTATTGTTATCCAAGAGCATTCTGTATTGACTACTAGTCTAAAGTATTATTTTCTTTTCTCTGTTTACTCAGGGTTCTCCCCACACAATGGAATAACGGCGCTGTGCGAGGGTACTGCTAGCTCAGTGCCGCTATACTAATTTTCAAATTTTTTCTATTTTTCCCCGATAATTTTGCTAAAATTTACCGAAATCCATCAGGTTTACAGAAACACGCTCCATTTTCTAGCGTCATGTTGTTTTTCCTTTGAAATCTTGCGGAGATGCATCTATCGCGAGATTGACTTTCTTCTGGTGCGAGACTCCCACCCCCCCACCCACCGCTGTCGCTGCCAGGATAGTGTGCATTTCTGGGTCGAACCCTGTTACTGTATACATTTTTGAACACTTAAGTCCAATCTAATTAATATACCTACCAGTTAAAACCTTGTCATTCCAGCAGTAACGGTATCACAAGACTGTGATTTATTCCTTCATACTCAAAACAACAAGGATAAATGATAGTGATCTAGTTATATATACCTCTTGCGGTATAATTATAGATTAATTTTATAGCATATCCTCTTTGTCTCTATAATTACAGTTTACTCTGATTCCCGTAGCTATAGTTGAGGTTCTATTGTTGAGACAAATTCATGCTTTACGTTATTTAACTTTTACTTTTTTCATTATGTTTAATAACATGTTTCTTGTCTTAGCAGCTAATTTAGATTCAGGAAATCTCAATCCCATTGTGATCCGTAAAATGTTTTTAATAGACTCTGGATACACACAGTAATTAAACCCTAAGTCAAAGCAAACAACAGCTTCACAGCACGTGTACCCCCTGAAGAGCTGTGCCACCCATGTATCACTGGAGAGCCTGTGTGTATGGCTTACTGCTGTATTTACAAACATGCACTATATCCTGTATGTATATAAACAAACATGTACATTTCATCCTACTTCCTACTTTTTCTGAAATAAGGGACGTATGTGTTCACGGTGGCCATGTGTGATGTAATCATTTATTTACTTGCAGGTATCACTTTTCGTCCTGTCAATGGGAGCGAGGTAAAAATATTCCCTGGTGTGGTTTAGGGCTTCTCAGAATATGCAACAGGAACTCCCGGCAAGAGGAAGTGGCACTAACTAATGCGCTTATTTGGAAAAGACCAGCCACTTTCCTCCTTTCGTTTGGCAGGAGACGCTACTCTTGCACTGGTTTCTATTAGGGTTTACTGACAGACTGTAAACCTTTTTTTCTGTTGGTCATTTATCCTTCCTTTAACCGGTTTTCCCTCTTTTGGTCATACAAGTTGACTTCTTTTCCAATCAAATTGCTCTATTTCTTGTAGGTCTTCTCATTATCTCATCCTTTATAATTGCCCCCAAAATTAAGACTTGTCTGCAACAGTCCTCCCTCTCTTGCCCTTCTTTTCTGTCTTGCCTCTACCAATCCTTAGATCTTTACTTTCCATCACCCTTTCCAATTTCCAGCCACTCTCTCCATCTTCCTTCACTGTTCCACTCTCATTCTTCATCCAGCCCTCCTGCACCTCCCATCCTTCCTCTGTAGTGTGTGTAGTGTGTGTAGACTGTGCTGCGGTACGCTCCGGGCAGAAAAGTAGGCCAGGATTACTCTTGCTGGCTTGTCCCCAGTGAAGCGTGTGTGCATGTGTGTGCTTGTGTGTCTGCGTCTGTGTGATTGTGTGTGTTGCTGTTTGTGCAGGCCTGGGAGAGAGTGGGCATACAGGCTGGCCAGCCAGCAGTCAGCCAGCAGTCAGGGTAGAGCTGGGCATATGGAGCCTCAGTATTGGGCCAGCAGGTATTTTTCAACGTCTGCTCTCTCCTTCTTTGTTTAATATTTCTCTGCTGCTTGGCGTCCTGGCTGCAGAATCCTGTTTGTGCTGCCAGCACAGACCTACAGTGTGGTATAAGCTCAGATGGAATATCACTTCTGTCAGACGAACATCATGTATGCTTAGAACATCAATGTCCAAAGAGGAAAAAAAAAAAAAAATCCAGCCACCTTTTCAGCATGGCTTCACTTTACAATTGTTTTGACAGGATCATGCTATAAGTAGATAAAGGTTCCCCAAAGAACAAATGATCATGTAAAAGTTAACTTGGATAAATAATTTTAATCACTACCTGAAGTTATAAAGTATAAAAGCAAGCAGTGAGGTTTCACTTGATTGCCAGCTGCCCTGGATGTAAATAACTTGGGTATGTCATATACACTGTTGCCCATAAAGTTGGAATAATTTAGTTTTCTGACTCATTCCTCTTTTTATTCCTATTTATACACTTCAATATTCACCTTTGACCAGTTACAATGAATATATACTCATTCACAGCTATTTATCCAGAATAAATCACTTTGCAATCATACAGTATCAGTCATATTTTATTCCAACTTTCTGAGCAACAGTTTATTTTGCTAGCTCAGTTTATTTCAAATATGCAACAAAAAGTAATCCCGCTTTAGTCCTTAAAAATAAAACAGATCGCAAGAAAACATGAAAAATGTATGAAAACCAAATATGATTTCATTTGGCATATTTGAAATTTGGACTGATAGACCCGCTGAATATCTGACTTTGACACAAATGAAAATATGAGAATTAAAGCATATATCATCTGTCTGCAGCTGTAGTTGTAAATAATGAATCTAAGCTAATTACTGTATTGTTACAAAAGTGGGGCAAAGTTAAAGAAGACAAGGAAAATGTCAGTACATAAATATGTTCACATGATAAATGTGTCATTTCATGGAGAATTCCTATTGGTTATCAAGTAGGTCATATCATATATGGTCATCCTATATTTCTGACATGATAGCATAAAATAAGATGAGATAAAACATTGGTGATTCCCAGTTGAGAAAAATCAGTTGTCGAAATAGTTGAATAATACAGAGGGAAGCTAAGACGAGGGCTGAAACGAAGCAAAAGGTAAAACTATAAAATGACTTGTACTATACACTGGTACTATAAGCACAATAAAGAAACACAATAAAAACAAAAGGCGACACGGTGGTGCAGTGGTTAGCACTTGTGCCTCACAACAAGAAGGACCCGGGTTTGATTCCCGGATGGGACCTTGGAACCTTTCTGTGTGGAGTTTGCATGTTCTCCCCGTGTCTGCGTGGGTTTTCTCCGGGTACTCCGGTT